>PNEQ01083157.1:7771-40778 GCA_003012365.1 Medauroidea extradentata | reverse complement strand
GTCTGCTACATCGCCCGTAATTGGATGATTTTACTCTCACTTGCCTTGGCAAATTACAGACGTAAGGAGTCACTATAATCTCACTCTGACTAGTGCAGTCAAATGAGAAACGTGTCTGAACATAGACACGCTGCCAACAACCATGAAGCACAGCTGCAGACGTGCACGTGAGACACTGAAACAAAGTGGGGCAAAAATCTTTTCGCGACAAAATCGTGGCCCTACGTACAAGAGAAGCAAATTACACTTACAGTACATTCAAGAAAAAGTACTGCAGAGATTACACAAGTAACTAAGGGAACATCTTCAAACTATTTGCGAAAATTACTCGACAAAAGTATCGGTAAATTACTATGAATGTAAGGGAATAGCCCTATATCTCACAGGGCTAGGTAAAATTTAGTATGAAGATAAGGTAAGTGGGCTTTACGTCTCGTCGACAGCGAGGTCATTATAGACAGTGACACACAACTTGGTACAACGACAGGAGCTGGGAGAGGACTCGGCCATGGTCTTTGGAACAATCCTAGCATTCGTCAGGTCCAGCATCAGGGGTGTCATTTAAGGAGGACAAGGGGGGGGGGGGGCAAATGCCTACTGGATTTATAAGAAAAAAAATGTATATAATTCCATTGTGTATTTTGTTATTTAAATAATACTAACGTAAGCAAATAAAAGTAAAGTTTTATTATTAAAGTTTCTAATTTATACATGCTTAATTGATTTTAAAAAAAACATGCAACAAGGTCACACTCGCAAAAAAAAAATTTCTTTTCCCTTCCAAGAAATCCTGAAATGACGCCCCTGTCCAGCATCGAGCTTGGGGTAAGCCCTATCCTTTATCCTTCTGGAAGCCTATTTATCTGACTCTTCCTATTCCTTCGTTAACAACCCTTCCTTCCTACAACCTAGTACATAATTTTAGCATTGTAACTTTGTCTAATAAACGTTCAACAATAGTATTGCATTGAAAATCTTACTCCTAAGTTATCGCCTGTAGTTTAGACACACACGAGTTTAACGTACAACATTTACGCAGAGACACGATTATCTCTCGTATTGATTCTAGGTTTGGTTGAATGTCAAGAATATATATTTCGCTGTCATTACAATGATTAAATGACATCGTGTTTTAACACCAATTTAATGACTGCAAGACAGTTATAAATAAGGAAAAAATTCGGTAGGATGACATGGCTACTAGCTTGTACGGTTAGAAGCCAACGGGTATTCAACTTTTGCCAGTCCGTGTGAAAAACTGAGAAGTCTACGATTCCAATTATATTCTTCGTTATTTTTTTAATTTTTTGTTCTAATCAGCAATGCATTTCCAAATAAATAGTTTGTTCCACTTTACAAAATTTATTGGAAATAATCGTATAGGGATATTTAATATAGACCGTACATAACCAGGTTTAAAGGACAAATTAACAGACATATTTTACCCCAGCAAATTATTACAACTTTTTGTGAAATACATTAAGATCCTTCAAAAACATAGTCTATGTTTTGTGTTATAATTTTTTCTTTAAATATTTTCTTTGCATCAGAGCATAATTGAATTATTTGCGTAATGTTTATATTGAAACTACAGTAAATATCTTTACCATGTTACCGCTGATTTATTCAAAGCTGTTCTTACCGTGTCTATGAAATAAATAAATTTTGCAACAAAACTTTGCAGTTGATTATATTTTAATAAAATTTCCAGCATAAATTATTTGTGTGTGTTTGGCGGGTACAAGCCTGACTGGATTTATTTGCTTGGACATACTCCATTGCGACATGGAGTATGTCCAGGCAAGTAAATCCAGTCATGCACTCCCATTGCACAGTTCTTTCAAAGGATATAAGCCTGTTATTAAGTAATAATAATTTCATATCTGGCGTTAAATAACTGGCAGCTGTGCGTAGTTAGTCTAGCGCGTGCTTCTGTATTTTTGTTTTGCGATTCCAGTTGGTGTTTTTTACGTGACAGCACTCTGAAAAAAGCTGTTTTTAGCCACTCTGAGGTCACATGAAACCATGTTTCTAAGCACGATACCTAGAAAACAGAAATAGAGAAACATATTTCAAACGGGTTTTATTTTCTTATAGGAATATATCCAACACACGTATAGTGGTACTTCTCTAAAAATATTTCTCCCAACAAGCTGTAACAATGTTCATACAACAGCTGTATAGGGCTATTTAAGTTTACCTTTGATTTCCTGAATCACTGGGGTGAATGCTAACATGGTTATTTTACTGGAAAGTATGTTCATTATCTCCCCCCTTTTTATGCCTTCCTCAGCCAGTATTTCCAACTATAAAGATCTCATTGTCAACAAGACCTACTTTCCTGTCTAACTTCACACAGGTGATTGCGTTCTTGAAGTTAATTGGACATAATTACTGCGTGGTAACTGCACAAACCAGCAACTATCAGATTTATACTGAATGCATAGTTATCTTAACTGTGATGTCCTTAAGCAGTCAAGGTCGCGTCAAGGTGACACCTTTCAGATGATGGTTCCGGGTGGAAATCGAAGGTAAGCTACAAAAACACGTATGACGTGTCAATGTGAAAAGGTGAGTAATTAGTTTTTAGTTTGCTAACAGAGCTCCGATATACTTAGCTGAGTTAATGCTCAGCAATGCAAATACCTTAAGGGCATTGGACACATAAAATTTCGTTTTTTTTATATTTGTGCCAAACACCGTTCAACTTTTGCACATCAGATAGCACGTCATTTCCCCAAGTAAAAAAAAAAAAATAGGCCAGATTTTTTTTTTTCAAAACACTCATCAAATTCACGAAATGGCCATTACGGTGCAGCCAAAACCAAAAAAAGTAATTAACTAATGAATTCAAAATAACGGGAACTGAAATTCAGTGTATCAATGCATTTCATGACATGTTTGACAAAGTTAGTTTTGAATATTTCAGTAGTAGCCGAAAGTCAAAGTTATGTAAAAATTTACTCATTTTGATAAAAAATACAAAAATATATCGCTTTGTGTTTAAAAAAGTGTCTTGAAGTAGTTCACACCATTAAGTATCGATATGAATTATCTTGTTTCTGCAAGATAATTATTTTTTATTATTTCAGCTACACCGCAACTGCCATTTTGTTATTTTGATAGGTGATTATGCTAAAACTATGGGCCCTATTTTTTTTTATTCGGGGAAATGACATGTTATCTGATGTGTAAAAGTTGAGCAGTGTTTGGCACAAATAGAAATTTTTGATTTTTTACGGATTCAACGTCCCTAAGTTGACGAATTTGCGTGTTCGAGGCATGTTAATCTACAAGCATTCAGAGTAACCTGAAAACTCATATCATGTCTCACCCTAGCCACTAGGCACAAATTACTGAGCTATCGTGTAATTTTCTTGTTGATAGCTCGTCTCTATGAGACATATTTAATGGCGTCCTTAACATTTTAAAACGTAATAGTAAAAAATAAAATTGTAGTGTACCCGCCTGTTATTTATTAATTAATTCTTATTGAAATTATGCCCTTCCTTATTTAATGAAGTGCCGATTATGATCCGTGGAAACTTACAATAATTTAAAAAAAATTTATAATGACGAAAATGTACGTAGTGTGTACAAATTTAAAAGAAATCAAATATTTAACGACTAGTAATATTATACTATTCCGTTTTACTATGCACATTCGCTGTGCAATATTTTAATTTCTGTAGGTAAATAACGTTTAACTTCAAATACAGAATATTTTTCTCTAACGAGTAAATACGCAAGAACAATGGGGTGTAAACACTTTGTTGGGCGAAAATGTTAGACGTTGCAGCCTGCTAGTGTGTAAGTGTTAGGGACAAATATAATGTAATAGATGCGTTTTCTACTGAATAACTTTAACGTCTGCAACGTAATTTGCGATACACCTACATGGAATGGTGGTTTAACTGTTTTAGGGCATCACGACGCTTGTTCACAACTGTACAATTTTATGTGCTCGCAGCTGGAACTGCCACCGCACATAAAAGATACTTTTTCGCACATTTGCAAGAAAAGTCTTACAAGTTAATTGTAAGAACAATGTTTTGCAGTCGGTTGGTACTATGAGAATGTTGCAAGTGATTAAAACTACTTTTCCCAAAAAAAATTTAACTACGAGATCTACTTGATAACACGGTGCCCAATATAACAATTGCCGAATTCTGTGCTGAGTAACAATTTACAAAGATTTTCTTTTGAAATTTGTTATTCGAAAATAAAAATAGTGGCTCATAAATAATTTTTGTAAAATTTATTATACATTTTATTTGCCAGTTATGTATATTTCTGAGCAGTTTAATTAAATATTTGCAACATATGTTTCCGCATCAGGCGAAATAGCCTTTCTGGAAACTAGTTATTTTATTCACATTTCGTGGAGATTAGAAACAATGATCCTACTTAGGTGCTCCCATTACACATGTGACGTGAGGTCAATCACATAACTACGTGCTAGAGGTTGATGTATATAATCTACAAAACAATCACGTACTGTATTAGATAACAAAACCCAGCTGTTCCTGAAAACGGTCGCTTCTCCACCTCGTGGTATTTACGGATTAAATTATTCCGTTAATATCACCGACTGAAGTACGACGTCTGTGTGACCTATGCAGGGGTCAAAATATCTGTTCAAGAAGCTACGATAAATCGATGGCCCCTTTCCAATAACCATAAACAGGCAGCGGAATCTGCCACATGGTTTCGTGGTCAATGGGTTGGCCAACAGAATTTCACTGTTTTATATTACTATAGAAGTTTTTTATTCCAATTGTCTCCTTTACAAAATTTATTTTATTAATAAATTGGTTAAAATATTGATTTCGCTGTAATTGTTACACAGAAGAAAAAACTTACCAAATTATTGAAAAAAAAAAAAAAACAAAGTTATAGTAAAACAAAAGTAAAAGCGGAAAAAATATTTTAAAAATTGTAAGTTATGTACGTGAATAGCGAATATTAATTCATGTATGGGCCTATCTTCAGAAATTAACACGGATACATATATTCAAAAATAGATAATATTTACCAATTACTTGAATTCCTGAATGTTTTTTTTCTGGACTATCTACTATTGGTGTATATATAGTGTTTATCTCCGGTCAGTTATTATATATATATATATATATATATTAAATTAGATTATATGTGTTATTAGCATTGCTTACAAAGGAGAAACATGTTATGTGGAAAAAAGTTATTATCTTAAGAGAGAATGGCACTAAAGATTAACTAATCTTCAGGGAATGACATAAAGAAAATGACCCACATGAATACAGACAATGATATTAATCTGTACGAATTCCTTCGAAAATTCAGCAGTATACGAGAAGAAAAGCAAACGTAAAAAAAGAGGTGGGACAAACCCATTTGTTCTAATATTAGAACTTTATTCCTTTCATGAAGTTTAGCCCAGAAAGATGCACTGTAATCGTGCAATTTAAAGCTTTTTAACTAAGAATTAAAAATATATATATTATCTTTACACCCTCTTAAAATATTTTTGTTGCCTTTGAAAACTGCTATAATTAACTTTCGTTAACGGATCGTTTGATGTTTAAATAGATTAAACTTTGCACTGTCCCATTTTACATAAAACAGTATTTTGTATTTTTTGCAAAACCCATTTAACTGCTACAAAATTATAGATTTAGAGACACAACCGGCAGTTAATGGACATTTAAAGATAAATTGTTAGTCAATATGCCGCAATATTGTTGTTTTAGTTATTTCCAAACGTCTTTACAAATTAAAAATTTTTTTTAAGTGTTAAAATTTTCTTCGAGCTCACAGAGAGCATTTATTCATTTACGGCTTATTTATACTAGGGTAAATTTAAGGCGTAACCACCTTGTCTTACACCTAACCACAGAAAAAAAATCAAAGACAACATAACAGTTTATAAAAAGGTCCCCAAGATATGAATAATGAGAGAAAATTTTCTGAAATTACAATAAACATGAATATTACCATCTAGAACCAAATTATTCATAATTTATAATAAAATAGGGACAAAATACTAAAGAATTAGCAGTTGTATATTTGAAAAAATTGAATATTAATACCTGAACATTTAAGACCTCAATTCTATGTATCTTCTGTTTCCGCAACAGTTAATTTTTAAGCCTAAACAAGGGCAGGTACCAAAAATGTGTTTGGTAATATTATGTAAAATATATATCGCAACGTTGCCTAAATTTTCAAGACATTATATACTATGTGTTATTTAATTGTGTTATAAAAGAATTTTTTATAAATATGTTATAATTACAAAAACAACTATAAACAAAACTGCTAAACACATTTATAATGTGTTTAAGAGGGCGTAGTATATAATTCATCGCTAAAAGCATTAATCTATAATTGTAAGTTTCTTGAAGCCAATTTACGAAAATTAAACAATAGCTATCCTAGACAATAGTTTTAGCCAAGGTTTTAAACAAAATTGTTTCCAGTGTTACGAACATCTGAGGCACAATCTCTGACGCCGGAACCTCGTGCATTTAACTGCGGTGCAAGAGATCCCGCGTAACGAATTAGTAATTCTGGATAAATATTTATTCATGGGGTTGGAAAATGCCATTACCTAGGATTGTCAATGAGTATTTGATCCTTATTGGCTTCGAGGAAAGCGTAGAAATCAATTGATGTGTTCAGTGTTGATTTATTTGCCACGCACTCTTAAGCTTCAAAAATATGTAATTATTAATCAGTAGAAACCTCTGTCATGGATCTGAAAACCTGAGTAACATGGCAAAGACGGGAGAGCTGGATATGTCAGGTAGTACTCACCACTGTGTAAGGGCAAGTCGCTGAACGCACTAGCAGATAAGATGACCGGGTTACTCGGGTGATATCTTGAACGCCGCTACTTCCAACCGCACGAAGCACTCGGCGAAGACTGATCCAGTCGCGTCAGGTGGCGGCTCTCTAATAAGCCGCGCCTTCCCAGACTATCCCTCCCCTCCCTCCAACAAACCACCTTCCCCTCCTTTCCCACACTACGATGTCGGCTCCACGCAACGAGGATTGGGCAAGGTCGCGCACCGACCCATACAGTAAATAAAGTCGTATCAACAGCCCTCACGCAGTGTTAATTTTCATTACACTTATTTTACTCATGTACATTTAATTCACATTACAGAGAACATGGAAAAACCAGTAATGGATACACTTTATACTGAACACATATGTATTATATTATTTATGTTTAGAGGGGCATTTCAATTTATGCTTCAAAGTTAGAAATTCTTTATGCCGAAGTCATTTATAACGGAACTTTACTGTAGTCAGATTTTTAAACTACTAATAAAAAATTACATTTTTTTTTTTTTCGAATTTGGTAACATCGATTACGATCACTACTCTCGTACAATAAACCTTGAAGTTTATCGCAAAACGTCGTACGTATTTCATACGAACCATTTTGAAACCAATATTTCCTGAGTATTTTCAATTTTCACGTGCTTTTAAACACTTGTTGAAAAGCTACATGATGTGGCTGCAAATAAGCTTGAATGACAACGTAGAAAACACAATTACAAATGACTGATTTTTTAAATAAAAAATTCGCTGCTGCATTATCGTAATTTTTATACCAATAATATTTGTTTCTTTTTATAAATACAAAAGTGTACTTTTATTAAATAATGAAACCGAAATAATACTCGGCTATTATGTCTGTTATGTGGGGTGTTATTTACATATGTGATGGCTTTATAGGATAGCAACAGAACCACGCAGACGTGTTCCTACCATATATGTACGGGATGTTTATCGAATTGTGAATTTCCCCTCCCCCTTTTTTGCCATATTATAAAGGAAAGCTAGGTAGAGAAGTTGATGCGCTGCAGCGTCATCTAGTGGCGAGTTATAGCAAAATGGATATCGCTAAAATATTCTCTATGCAATAATACATGTATGTGCCAAATTTCATGATGATGATCAGTCAAACGGAGTCATAGTTTATTGATCTCATGCGTACATACATACATATATACCGACATTCAATTACATTGGTCATCGTACTTGAAACTTTTCATTATTGGCTAGAAAAATTCTCCACGGCTGGACGCGACTTTGTTGGTCAACGGGAGACGTTTAACGTGTCTACAGACGCTTGGAGTTTCGTCTGCTGGCAGAAAATTATTCGAATTTTGCATGTCCCTACCAATTTGTATCTTTACGCCACGTATTACTAGCTTCGTTTCATCAAACCAAAACTGGTGTAGCTTGTGGAGTGGAGTGTAGTTACAACAGACTTCTTAAGGGGAAGTGTTGACAATTTTGTTGTATTTTCAGTTTTTGAGCCATTTTATAATACAATTGTATTATCAAATATTTATCTTCGACAAAGCATAGGAAATATTCTTGATAAACTGATTGACGTAAATAAGAGCGGAATCTTTAATTAATTTGTCACGCAGGAAAATTACAAGAGACTTATAGGTTAACTTTTCAAGAATTCCCTTGCAATTATTCTGCATAACAAACTAATGAAAGGTTTCTTAATTATTTTTGTCAAGCAGTTAACCATGAATATATCTTACGCTTTGCCGAAGAGAAAATGTTGACAATAAAATTTGAATAAATTTTATGGTTCAAAAAACTGAAAATACAATAAAATTGTCTCACACTACCCCTACACCGACAGTTTTGATTGAAACGACTTTTCTGCTACCGCCATGTCGAGTCTCCGAAGGTATTTAACAGATGATTTACGCGACTTACAATTTTAAACATTTTTTTTTAGAGGAAAGTAAATATTTACTTTATGTTACCACTACACAAAAACAAATGTAAACCGAAATAATTTGGAAGGTGAAGCAACAAATCTCACACATGAGCACACTTCTTGTAAATGAATAACAGTACAACTATTGTTTTGTTTATAAGTTGTGTCTGCCAAAACCAAAAACAATAGCAAACTAAAGACCTTCACCCCGTAAAAAATGCCATCCCTGCCACAAACGTTAAAAAAAAAAAAAAAAAAAAAAAACCGTTTTTAACCTATGGTTAGAGATGATGGTAAATCGCATAATTTTTTGTCGATGCATGCTTGAAAACGCTGCAGTTTCTTGCAACATGTACTATTGGGTTATAGACGTCTGACCCAACGTAGTTGTCTGCAGACCAGTAACAAGCACAAAATATTACAACTGCGAGATTCCTATTGGCTCAGTCAAATAGGGTAACTGCTCCACGTACAGGCTTGAGCCAGTAATCTTATGACGTACGTGTAAACCCAGATAGCGGTCGAGTTTTCACGCGATAAGTCATTTCCTCTTCTAATTATAGTACACCACACCAGCTACACTTCCTTCAGGGCTGGCGTAATTATTGCTGCATAAAATTACGCTGGTGTAGCTACGTCAGCTTGAATGAAACTCCATTTATTCCTAGTATGACGTCATATCCTGTTGAATGGAAATACTTTTTTTCCCGGTGTAGCTACGCCTTTAAGGAAACTGAGATAGTGTTGATTTTATATTTTATTTTTATTGGACTTTACGTCTTGACAACTGTGAGGCCATTAGAATCGCTTACACGAGGAAAGA
The DNA here is from genome assembly GCA_003012365.1 of Medauroidea extradentata. NCBI lineage: Eukaryota > Metazoa > Arthropoda > Insecta > Phasmatodea > Phasmatidae > Medauroidea > Medauroidea extradentata. Next base: position 31,215 of record PNEQ01083157.1, on the reverse strand, counting down.
AACGTGTAAATAAGTCGGCCCTGGTTTATACTAAGGGGGCTCCCTAGATTGACTGCGTTTGTGTGTGAGGCAGGAGCGGTAAGGTTGCCACTAAGCGACGTATGTAATGCATTATCGACCCTCCGCGCAAGCCACTCAGATGGCTTTTTCCTATGGGACTTTAAATGGCGACCATTTATTTTATTTAAGTGCAGCGTAGTTCAGAGTCTCACGCTTGTTTCTATAGCTGTGTTCTTCAATTCAGATTGTTCAGTTTCCATCTGCAGTTTGAAAAAGAAGAAGAAGCCGTTTTTGGCCGTTTTGAGGGGCCAGAAAATAAGGTTTCTAATAAACGTGCCGAATTTTTAAAATCATAGCGACATAGTTTGAAGTTTTTCTTCTTTTCGTAGATGCACAGACATAATTTGCGTTAAATTGTTTCGTCAAAAAGAGAATAGTCGTAACTCGCTGCAACGCATTTGGGGCAGTTAGGCAGGCACCTTAAGGAGCCAAGCCAACATTCGCCCAAAGTGATTTCGAACACGATTCCTTATATATGTTTATGTATATATATATATATACATATATATGGTGGAGGAGAGGGGGGACACTGTTCCTTCCCTACAACAGAGGAAGGGGACAGCATAGGCAATTGTATTCACCCTAAGTTTCAGTGGCTATTTAAAGTTTATTTGTGATTTTTTAGAACATGAATATTTTAAAATATTAAAATTTCTGCCAGCTGTATATTCAATATTTAGACTCGTAAATCACTTAAATTGCACTAATTTGTACACTTAAACAAAAAAAACTTTCCGTGGTAGAACGCCGGGACCCTCGCCCCTCCCCCCTCCTCGCCTACGCTTTAATAAGTCGTTATAGGAAAATTCTCGGGAATACATTTCTGACAATGCTCCTTTCCCCCTTTATATATATATATATATATATATATATATATATATATATATATATATATATATATATATATATATATATATATATATATATATATATATAGGAAAATTTTTAACTAAACTGGGTTTGTTATTTTACCTGTGACTGGAATGATGTTGGCATAAAATGTTGAATCTCTCGCCTTCCCACTATTTGTTTCATCAGTTTGCTTCGCATACGGGCGTCTTTCCGTCAAATGTATAATTTTGTCTTTCAACATATCGGCGTGCCTAATAAAGGGAGATAAGACTATCATCAAAAAAAATTTTTCTCGATTACAAATCAAATTCGTGTATTTTTGTCTTTGCTATTAAAAAAATTATAAAATCTCGTCAAATTTCTTAATCGCATTTAAGGAACAAAAGAGATGGAACATAAAATTTCGGGAAGCCACAGAAAAACAGAAATCAGGAGGGCCGGGAATCGAGCAATGATCATTCCCTAATAGCAAATACAATCATTTTCGTTAGCCAACTGTTGGCAGAAGCGGCGAACGTTCGCTAGCATGATGGTCTACTTTTGCTGGAATAATTGTTAATCAGGCTATGTCGGTAAATATGTGTGTAGATGTACTGAAATAATTTTAATGTGGGCAACTTAGTTTAAAACGACTGACATTTTTCAGTATATGGTCCACAAGCAGACTTAGCAAACTAGCCCACAAGCATCTGAGCATAATTAGAATGCTTGTGGTACACGTGTGCTTAATGTGTGGGTGATTTCATCATGCATCATGTATGCCACATGTGGCCACGGGTGCATTCCGAATATTTACTGCCTTTGAGCTGTTTATCACGATCGTATTTGCACAAGTGGGCCAGTTGATGTTTGCTATTTGAGATCCTGAATGCAAATCCAAAAAAAAAATATTAATGTTATCATAGCTAGATATTGAGTTACGATCCCAAAATATTACCTGATGTGTTGGTCCAGGGACTGCAGCGGTGGATTTAAGGAGGAGGGGGATTTCCGGGATGAAGCGCCCTCCCCCCGCCCCCAACAACGCCCCAAATAGTGTTAAACATTATGTAGTCAAGGTGTGTCCAGTCGTCTAAAGGAAACTGGAGTTTTGTTCTATGATGATCCTAGTCGTATGTATGTTATTTTTAATATTCTGTAACGGTAAACAACCGCACTTTTGAGATGGCTGGTATTTTTGACAATCCAAAAAAAATATGATGGTTATAAAATGCAAGTTTTGTTTCGTTGCAACTGCTAACAAATAGAAAAATGCGGAATGAAGAATTTATATTTCAGGAGCAGCCAGCTCACAAACATGTTTGCTATTACGAACAAGACTTCAAGGACTCATTTTCCGAGCTCACTGCTGGTGTCGGGATAGGTAGCCTACAGTTACTTTATAATCGGTACATGTTATGAGCTTAGTTTTATTCGTTATTTTATAAATTATGTATTAAGTCTCCACTAAATCAGTACGATATTTATTTCATGCCACCCCTTCCTTTGTAGGAACTAAGCAAGTGGGGTTACGAGAAGTCCTAGAAGCACGACTTTTCGTCAACAGGAGATTATAAAAATTTAAGCCATACAGGAAAGACTGGTGCTCACATCAAGAATAATACTGTCTTTACGAGCTGAACACTTACTTAACGCACATAGTTTTGTAAAAGTGTTTTTGGTATAGTTTTAAACGGTGACCCCTGTAGTATTATTTGTGAAAAGTTTACCGAAAGTCAAACGAACGCTCCTCTTATTTCGGTTTTACGAATCAAATTTGGCTTTTTTTTTTTTTTCAAATACAACACTTTGAACAAGTAGTATTTTATATTTTAATTGGAATTTTAAGGTCTCGAAAAAAAATTATAAAAGGCATACCGTAATTTTTAAAACTATAGCAGCATAGTAAAAGGCGAGCTTTCATTTAATACATAAATGTATTGGGAATAATATTTTTTTTTTGCGAAACAATCTGCAACACCATTAATTCTCGTAAAGAAAATTTTGTGGTAATAACAAAACTTTTTTTTTTTTTTTTTGCGTTGAGCGCAACAAATTTTTGGCGTGGGAACTTCAAATTAAATATTTCGAAACTGCCTCAATTTTTTTTTCAGTGTGCTATGCGAACATTACGCTTTTAAGGCTAGCTTATTTTTTAAGTGTATGAGTTCATGCATCAACTTTATTATGGTAAAGTTACGCCCCGGTATAAAGTAATTGCGAAACATCGACATCTCAGAAGTTTATTATTAATATTTTACTTTTAATCCATCCCTATTTTAGACGTGGCAGATTTGTCAACAGACTTAACAAAAAAACCTACAAATAACATTCGACAAACCGTAGTTGCTTAGAAACCATAACCCTAAATAAAAAATAATTTTTTGTAGTGATTTCAAATGTGTTCCGATTCGGGGAAGTGATCAATGATTGATAGCAAAACTATGACGTATTTTAGCAGATGTGGCTATTCAGTGCTGCCAGGAAAACCAGTCACATATTTTTTGCATTCCTAGAAAATAAACCTACAATTGGTAACAGCCACTTCTGCCTTTGAAGACCGCACATTCAAAATTTACAAGCTCCAACAGTCTTCGTCTGCAACACAGCTGAATCCCAAAGACTGTAATATTCAAACAAAGTAAAACTACATTTCCCCTGCCAAGACAAAGTGTGGGTGAATCTGGCGTCCACAAATCTACTTTGACGAGGAGAAAATGTTCAAGGTACACAGTCGGTTCAAAAGAATATTACAAATTGAAACATTCTTGTCTTTCACTTTGATCATAAGGTATGCCTAATGGTAAGCTTCTCATCTACAACTAACTGAAGGTACTTGTAGCGATATATTTATATTTTAGATTTACACAGAGTTATGTTTGAGTTTTGTATATTACTTGGTAAGTTATTCGTCGCTCTAACATTTTTAACAACTTACAGAGTTTGCATAGTGACGCACTAAAATTGCACTGCCTTGGTGACATGCTAATAAAAAAACTGACTCACCTTTATAAAATATGTTATATTACCAATTCTTTTTATTTTAATATATAGGTATATTTATCTTAGAAGTGTACGGTAGTATTATTTAACTTGCACGGGAAATTAATTTTTCTTTAAATTAAAAGGAAAATTACCACCCGGTCTAGTAAAATTCACACAGGGCCTATACGACAAAGAAATTTCACAAATACGAGAAGATAAACTATCGTAAGCTACGACATGCGCAGGAATATGTGCGAACCTCGTAAATGAAAGTTTATTGTTAGTTTAAAAGTTCGGCATTGATGCAAGCAGTAATAAAATTCAGAAGCCTTCAGTGATGTACTGTTTAACGAGCTGAAACCAAAAAAAGCAATATAAGCAACTTTTTGGAAAACATTTAAAGCGCCATTAAGGGTGTTCAAGTGTTAAGGTCGATTTATTTTTTATAAATATTTTTATGGCTTAGTATAAGTTTTGCAGACGATAGTTATGAGTCCAGTTCTGTATTTCGAAACATATTTAGCTAGCATAGTTTTTTCATAACTGTGCGACAAAGTCAAAGTTTGCATGTTACGCTACCATGTAAATAGTGAAAACCGGTTGACTTGCTTAAACGACATAATTCGCAATGAAATAATACGCATAGGCTATGTAACCAAATATCAGAAACACTCTCAGTGAACTACTTTTATATGTTAAAAAAATTGTCGAATTTGCAACTTTTTTCACACATTTACGATTTTTTTAAAGGTAGAAAATATTACTTTGTGAGTTTGTAAATGTTAGGTTACGTAGTCCATGCCATGTTATTTCACAGCGAATTGTTTCATCTGAGTAAGTCAACTGGTTTTCACTGTTTGCATGGCAGCGTAACATTAAAATTTTGACTTTGATGCACCATTATGAGAAAAGTATGAAAGTTTAAATAGTTTCGAATGAGGAAATTGTATCCACACGTATTGTCAAAAAAACTAACACTGTTTCACAAACGTATAAAAATTTCATTTTATACCACTTGAATGAACACACGTAAGAAAATTTCTGATAGGAATAAAATTACAACGTAAAACAAATAATCATTTTATTTGGACAAAATTACGCATTTGGAGACAACTGTACTTATCATATGCAGCACCTCTATCGTAAACTAGTGATGCTTCTGTCGGCTGTGGATGGATTCATAGAGTAGTTTTGTCTTGACCTCGAAAAATCAAAACAACAGAACCGTACGAAGTTCACAGCTCTTGTTTCCAGTTCTTGTCACGAAATGCAGGCGGAAGTTGGCACGAGAACGTGATAGACATAGAAATAACAATGACGACATAATGAAAACAATTACAGTTTACTAGGTGCATAGGTTTTTGTATGTCTCAATTAGAACATTTGCAACCATATATGATTACTACAAATGTTGTAATAACTTTCCTTTCTTCTATAGGTACATTGGACATTTGGCAATGATAGGAAGTGAAATATGGCATAGTAAAAAGTTAATATTTAACTTCGTAAACGTCGTTACATTATTCTGAGTTTATGAATTACGAACTATAAATTGTTTATAAAGTTCACATTTCGTAATTTCACAAACTAAATTAATGCAGCGATTTCATTAATGTTGTATTTAAAATTTCATGCAAATCATATTCTACGCCATAGCGTGGCCAAAATTTTTAAAAGTAATCAGAAACAAGAGTTATTAGCAAAGCATATAAATTCAAGATTTCGGCTAATGTGTTTTGTCTTACTGTTGTTTGGCATCTTAAAAAAAGTTATTTCATATTGGTTCCGAATACTCGGTTCAACTGATAGACATTAACTCCAAAATATTTTCAGTAAAAATAAATAGTCGCTGTATTTTTCGTAAAATAGCATATTAAAATAAATTTTTTTAATTTTAAAATAATAAACTAAACTCACTGTAAGAACACAGATAATACAACTAGCAAAGGAACAAGTTGCCTGGAAATTAAAATTTTTTTATTTCAAATTGTGTGTATGAAAAACTTTTCCAGGATCGATACTCAAGGTTTTGTTATGTTCATCATAGAATATTGTTAGAGATGATGGTATAAAAAAATTTCTACCCACATAACCTTGAAAACACTGTAGTTTCCCGCAACATGTGTGATTGGGTGTTATACGTTTGACACAACGTATCTGTCTGCAGACCAATAACAGACATCAAATACCACAATAGCGGGATTATTTTAGGCTCAGTTAAATAGTGTAACAAGTCCGCGTACAGACAAAAGCCAGTCGTATTTTGATAAGCTGAACATACGTTGAAACCCAGCAAACAATCAAGTTTTCCTGCGATAAACCATCATCTCTAAATATTATTAATATGTGAGTCAGTTTTTAATTAAAAAATGTAGTACTAAATCATTAATATTTTAGTTTTTTTGTTATTATGCAAAAACTATAGGACGCTATGGTTAGATACACTGGTAAATCGCGGGAAAAGTTTATTGTTTGCTAGGCTCCAACATGCTATTTATAACACTGAAGGTTTTGCACCTATATTGGCTACCGTTGATATGAAGCGCCGTGTTCCTCTTCAACAGACCCAATTAGAACTGTACAGTTTTAACACAGGACGTGTGTGATTTGCCAGAAAACTGTTCACGATTGACATACTACAGTTCATTGGAGACTATGTTAAATATTTTCACGATTTTATAGTGTCTCTACATATGGTACTTCTGCTGTAGATATACTACAAAAAAGTCTTAAAAGTTATGCACCAATTTTGGAAAATATTTCCGCGGTTTTTGCTGTCACACAGTGTTTCTGTCTCCCTAGGTAGGCTGCAGTATTGTCTAAGTTACATATGCTAAGGATCTACGCCATAATAAAAAAATTACTATCTGAAGAAAAGTTTAATAAGACTACAAAATTGTTGTAAGATTTACAGGAATTGCTTTATTTCAAAACCCTTTTAGCTGACGTCCACTTCAATAACTGAATGGATACAGCTCTTACTTATAGTCTTGAGGGCATGCTTGCGAATTACAGACGTCGTGTGTCGCAGCAACATATTTGGACTGACTCAGTTAAATGACAAACTTCGACTTATAGGGACCCCTGTTTTGCGCGAAAAAAATTTTGCCCCAGTTTGTTTCAGTGCCTTTGCATGCACATCTACAATTCTGTTGACTGGCTTGGCTTCCGGGCTGGAGCAGGCATCATCAGGGTCTAACTGTAGTCTACAGTTAGACCCTGATGATGCCTGCTGAAATGTACGGCGAAACGTCGGTTCCTGCAACCACGAAGACGCGGCTCCAGCCCGGAAGCCAAGCCAGTCAACTCGACAACGGCCGCGAAAGCCTGCAGAATTCCATCTACAATTCTGTTTTATGGTTATTGGCAGCGTGTCTATGTGGAGAGCCGTATCTCATTTGACTGAGCCAATTACAATAACGTTCCTGCAACACCACACGTCTGTGATTTGCCGGTAGAATCCTAAGACTCGCAAGAGTTAAAATATCCAATCACTGCACACGAAGCAGAACTGCAGATGTGCACGTAAGGCACCGAACCAGAGTGGGGGAGAATTCTTTTCGTGAAAAACAGGAGTCAATACGTATAAAGACACGAGGCCAGAGGCAACGGATAACTGCTGAGATACATGTAAGTTAAATCTCTCTTGCGCAAAATTCGGGTGTTACTATAAAAAGAGAAAGTTGATGACTATCATGCTGACTGTAAATATCGTCTCTAAATCTACTCAAATGCGATCATGAAGTACAGAGTAAGGAAAAATTTACTAGTCCAACTATCTTCGCAGTAGAATTCGCTGCCCTGTGCGTATTCAAGCTGCATCTCGTTCATTGTCTGCTGTTCAGTGAATAGAAGCTTGAATATACACACAGGGCATGGGATTCTGACACGAAGGTCATTAAACTTGCGAAATATTCCTTTCCCTATTACGTGGTCATTCATCTTCCGTGGTAAATGTTTGCCATTCAGGTCGAGCGCCGAGTTACAAGCAGTCTCAATGCGGTTTTTGTGCACACATCAAACGACCGGTAGTACAAACTTGAGTGTCCCTTCTTTCCCCTTTCTTATTCTCTCTCACAAACACACTCTCTAAACACTCACCTGTGAACCGTTCAAAAGAAAAACATGTACACTGTCGACCTGGCTAAGCTACGAGTGCCAACTAGTGCCTAAACGGAGGCCATACTTCGGAGCAAGTGCCTAAACGGAGGCCATACTTCGGAGCAATGAGTGTCTGAACATGCGTCAGCTACACTCTAAAAAATATAGTTGTAAATTTACCAGACGTGCGTATAGGAGCGCTAAAAAGTAGTTATAGTACAATTGTTTCTCAGACATCCATGGTAGCACTCCTAAACCTTTTGATAAAACAGTCAAATGTATACTGAAGATACCAGACTTGTATTGTAACAACTGTAAAACTTAGCATACTTACAAGACAAAGTATGGTACCTGTACCATACTGCGTCTGGGATAATAACTTCAAGCAACTGTAAGATCGTGAAACTTTCGCAATTGGTCCTAGAATATACGACACCTTTAACAAGTCGCCGAGCCAATAACAAAGAAGCAACTAAATGCAGACCTACAGAGAGCAGCCAATGAGCAGCTGTTGCCTGCTTGAATGCATAGGCAGAGGCACGATTATTTCGCGTATTGCTTGTAGGTGAGGTTGAACGTCAATCGTGTGTAATTCACTGACACTTCTTTGATTGGACGGCAGTTGTTATAACTAGGGACCACTGTTTTTCGCGGAAAGAATTTTGCCCCAGTTTGATTCAGTGCCGTACGTGCACATCTACAGTTCTGCTCCATGGTTATTGACAGCGATTCTATGTGACGAGACGTAACTCGTTTGACTGAGCCAATTACAATAACGTACCAGCAACAACACACGTCTGTGATTTGCCGGTATAATCCCTAGGCTCGTGACAGTTAAAATATCCAATCACTGACCACGAAGCAGAACTGCAGAAGGGCACGTAAGGCACCGAAAAAAAGTGGGGCAAAATTCTTTTCGCGAAAAACCGGGGTCCCTAGCTATAACATAACTGGGACGATTGCCAGCCAGTGATAAATAAGGAAACAAGTCGTGGGAATAACAAGTGCTACCCACTTCTACGGTTAGAAGCCAATAGTTTATGGCCAGACCGTATATAGGCCTGTGAAGTCTAGGTTGCTGCCAGATGAATATGCGAAACACTCGTGCCTCTATGCTGTAATTAGAGAAACTGGAAAATCGCGAAAATGTTTAGCATAGTCTCCAATAAACTGTAGCGTTTTAACCATGACACGTGTGAACAGTTTTCTGACAAATCACTCATGCTGTGTGTTCAAGCTGTGCAGTTCTAACTGGGTCTGTTGTAGAGAGAAACAATGCTTCAAATAAACCATAGCCAATATTGATACAAAACATTCAATGTTATATGCAGTATATTGGAGCCTAGCAAATAGTCAACTATTCCCGCGATTTTCCAGCGTCTCTACCTATAATATAAAAACAAATGTTTGTTTGTTCGTCTTATATGTTTTCCTACACCATCCGTCCGTTTGAAATGAAACTTTGGGGAGTTGTGCTTGAGCCCGCAATGATATCTATAAAAAAATTAGGGATGATGGCAAAACGCCCAAGAGGGGCGGAGAGTAGTGTACCTGAAAAAAAAAAACACAATTTTGGTGAGTGGTTGCGCCCAAAATAAAAACAAGAAAACCAATTTTGGTGGAGCGTGAAGCGAAATGGAGTAAAGGGGCAGAACGAGGGTCCCCCCCCCCCCCCCCCCACAAAAAATTAATGGGCATTGCAATGCTTGCGCCTGGACAGCTAGTGTAATAAAAAACGGTACTAATATGTAATTTTACTAATGATGTATGCGGTGGGAAAGCTCAGAAGAAGAGTTATTAATAAGAGCAAAGTTTTGAAAGAATTTATGAACACTTTGGTTTTTTCATAGCGTTGGAGACATGCAGTTCGCAAGAAAAGCGGATTTTGAACTCACTGCAACGTAGTGTCTATCTGTGGTTGTGAAACAACTGATATGACAACATGGCGTGAGTATAGTTCTATCAGATAAGAATGTTACTTACATCATAGTGGACTTTGGACAGTGAGATCGTGCGGTATATGGCAAACACATTGATTTCGGACATGATGATGACGACTTCTGATAAAGAATCAAGAGCTCAGCGAAGCCCACCATTAATACTGGCGTATGGGCTAGAGAAAGAAGGGAAAAGTACATAACCTTGATAATTTAATAGGCGCTTATGAAAACGTAATAGAAATAATCTACTCGATAGTATTGGTCACGTGACTGGATGTACTCAATCGTCGGATGTTTATCGAGCGGACATAAATCCGAAGAGTAGTATTTTGACAGATTAATAAAAAAAACGACAAAGTCAGCAGAAGCAGTAATTTCAGGCACCGAACTGGCAGACCTGTGTTATTAGACCAGATTAGAATAGTGCAGAATATTCTTTTGTACTGGTACGATATATGTATTAGCATTACAATTGCGTACTGGTAATGTACACAGTACAAAAGTGCTAGAGCTAACCACCGAAAATTTACGTAGCAATACAAGAAAAATTGAAAACCTTATCTGGCACATAACCTGGGTTTTTGCGTTAATTGAGGGTATATTATGTGCAACTTAATATAAAATGTTAAAAATGTATAAATAGTAACTTCATTATTAAGTATTCAGTTTATTAAATACCTGAATTACATTTTCTGGCAACATTTTTACTTGAACTCCTCCAGACTTCCCACCTAGCAAAAATGTTACAATCCGGTGTCGTATTTTCGTGAAAATGAACTCAAAACGTCTTCCTTTTATGTACAGATGTGGGAGTCTTCATTTGTTTACTTTTTATGCTCGCTTTCCTATATATTGTCTGCTGGCGGCTATCTACCCTGCTCCCGAGAAGGGTAGACCTGAGTGGATCCGACAAGATCGAATTGAATATTTGAGATCTTGCGGGCCGGTAGATCTATATCGCGTAATGATCTTGACCGATTTTAGAGTAATATGTACGCTGTCGAGTAGATCCAACGTGGTTTTCATAAGCGCCTGATTAAAACCATTTGAACAATATTATGGCGAAACTAAATTAATAACGCATTATTTGCAACCTCACAATGTCCAAGACAATCTAAACCTCTAGTTGTAACCAGTGGCGTGGGCGTAAAGTGTCCCAAGATGTGATGAGTTAAGCAGTGGCTACATACAACACTGAGCTGTGTATGGAACCATTAGACTGGTTCACTCTGGAGCCAGCATTATAAGGGATACAAGGTACTAGTTCTCCAGTAATACACCTAGATCACAGACTAAATAGTAATACAGACGCGAAATGACGAGGCGGCTCATTTGATACGGGTGAACTTCGCCGCTTATTGGCTGCCCGAGGTTGTTGATTCCAGCCTGCTTCATTCAGAATAATGAAATTTAAAAAAAATCATTAAATGTAGCTATAACAGTATCGCTCACTGCCTGTTAGAGAAGTTATTTGCCAACACGCGAGTAACAGTAGTTATCGTAGCAAGCGGTCAAGAAACACCGTTCATCTCCAGAAAAGCCACGCAGAAATTGTAGCGTTTCTTTGCGACTTCTAGAATTCATACGCAGGTGTTCATGTTGTCTAGCATATTGTGAAAGAGTGCCAACAGATACTCTCCTAATGGATGATGCATCTTGTCGCCTGCATGCACATACCCAGTCCAAGGTTAGCGCATAGGTCAAGACTAATGCCGCGGAAAGGAAAACAAGTTCCTCTGCCCACGTGACTGTACAATAGCATTGTCGAAGGCCCGGCGCGGGTTGCAGTCGACTAGCCGATAACCCGTCACTTCCGGTTTGTTACCTCTTGGAAAGATTTCTGCAACTGGTTCCGGGATTGACGACGTACTAGAGGAGCAAACATTCAATAACATGCATGTACAAATATTCCTTATATTAGTTGAATACCCTTTCAAAATAGACTTCGTGGACTACACACGAATGTAAACACAGATGCAAAAAAACAAAATTTATGTTCTATTCAAAAAGTAATGTTTCTTCTTAGTAAATATTTTAAGATGTAAGTTTTCTCACTTACCTTTACAATTTAATAAGGTGAATATTTCTGGTATTTGAAAGTTTACTTCTCAATTATTGAAGTGATTCTTTCAATGGAAATATTATAATGTTATAAATGTTACAAACTAAACCGTTAGTCTTTAGATTTTATCGCCTTTCTCGACACGACTTTATTTCTTTCCGGAATTGTATATGTGTGATACAGTTGTTGACAACCGCAAATGCTGAATTTTACTTACTTCTATATTGTATTTTTAATTATTTTTAAATTTTTTGCAGCTCGGCAACACTATATCGCAATTGCGTACTCCCAAAATACTATTCGGTTTATTAAGTACTGAAATAACAATTTATAATAAATAAAGGTTGCCATTTCAGTACAGACGCACTGACTGGTACGTTTGTAACATTGTTAGCAGCGAGTCCATGAAAATTGTACAATGATAACAATAGTAATTATACGACTTTAAGCACATGTCTGACACACACGTCAAAGCGTGCGAATGTTTCTGGGTCGTTGAAAACTCACAATTAAACAAATGAGGTACATACACAGCCATTGGATAAGCCAAACGTAGGCCAAATCCCTTGCTAAGAATTTGGATTTAGATGTCACTGTGAGCGTAGCTGTTGGAATCCTAGAGAATTTAATGTGTTAAGAAAAGAGCAGATAGCAGATCCAGAAATTTCGCATGTGTTGTCTAAGGAAGACTGCTAATGTCGGTTTTGCTATTGTCGTTGTGTTCTTTGCGTAACATCCATTCCAGCATTTGTTCGTTTGTATTGTCCTTGTTTTCGTTCTGTATTGCCATCATTTTCGCACATCTTGTTTTGTTATCTGTCTGTTTGTCTACTTTATTTGCTTTATTTTCCTGGTTATACCTACTATATTCCCTTTTCGTGACTGTGTGCACAATACTGGATTCTAATATAGATTGATACATTGAGCTGTATATACGCCATTGCTCGAAAATGTCCACGAACATGATTCACATTAGATTGTTATTAACACCCACTGCAATGAAAACATTTTAATGACACAATACTACATTCCGGAGAGAAAGAACGATTTTCCAAACATAGTCCACACACCAACTCAGCAAAGCAATCGGATGAATGATATAGGAACACATATGTTACAAACATATATGCAGACATTCTTATATGCACAGTGTGATTTTGACTTGCTTACGAATAACATTTGAGAACGTTTTCATGCCCGAATACTAGTATCCGTCTTTCGTCCTCTGTTCATGGTGTTAATTTCACGAATAAAAAAACCGCCGAAATAGACATTTTCTTTACCGAAAGTTATTTTTAATAAACGATTATCAAACAGACATGCAGCCTACCTAACGTCTTTTTTTATGTCATGGAATAGTGAGGTCACCGCTGAAAGTTTCTTAGAAGCCATTCGGCAACGGATAAAGATGTACACCAGAGAGCTTTGCTCTTACGGGCTATTTTGGTCACCTATTGCATGTTACTATATCGTCCTTAACGCTCCGATACATTTTAAACAACTTAACGTACTAACTACATCTAACCAAACATCGCTTCTAGTAATATATTTTTCCATACCGGTACATGGGAAGCATGAAACGTGCACTAACCAAATGTATTCTAGTACACGGCAAAAAATTAATATTTTTAGAATATTCCAACTTGAAAATACAAGCATTACATGCAATTTCTTGATAAAATATTAATGGAGAAAATGCTATAAATTTAAAATTAAAACTCAGATATTTATTTTTAATTCTCGGCTATTAAAATATCACTACAGTCCGATAGTAAAAGATCCTAACTGTCCCTGCAGGCCTAACCATAAAATAAATGATTTTTTTTTTCAAAGTTGATATGTTATATAAATTTATGGCCGGCCTTTTGGTATATTACCTTAACAGAAATAATTCGTGCCACCAGTACTTTTGAGATACAGTATTAAAAATTCCCGTTAGTTTACTTAGAAAAACAATTCTAGAGTAACTCAAAAACGATTAAACACATTTATCAAGCGATTGAAATTTTATCAAACCGAAGAGTTACTTTGTTTCCTCTCACTCAAACAATGGCTTGGAATCAGTAAACACGGGAGTTTACCTTATTAACCTTTTTAAAATGTTTTTCATAAGCAGACATCACTCACGCACGTCAGGAGTTTTCGAAAATTCTTTTATTCACTAAAGCTCGGCACACCGTTCTCAGGTCTGGGTATCTCCAGGCGCTTATGAATACCTTACTCGTTCTACTCGATAGAGTTGAAGTTACTCTACAACAGTTCAACAACGTGGTGCGAGTACAGTCTATCTCAGTTTGAAATCTCTTAACGTTCAACTCAATCCCTTCGCCAGATCTCCTTAGTTCTACACTGTAAAACAATTGCCTAAACTATAAGGGAAGTTTTTAGCCCATACACGTGATATGACTCTTACCATGCTTCAGCTTATAAACATAGAAAACTTTGAATATTGTTACTATACATACAGGTCTGGTAACACCAGTACACATTTTACTGTCCCCTAAAAATGTATAGGAACTATACCGTTGAAGTATGAAAAACAATTTTATCAGACCTTCTTTCTTATCACTAGAGACCCGGAGATTTCGCGGATTCAGTCGAATGGACTGTACATGTTAATAACTTACGTGATTGGGTCATAGTTAGAGACATGATTATTTCGAGTATTGATTCTTAGTCAGGTTGAATGCCAATCACGTATACTTCACTACTCTTGTAACTAGACGACACCTGCTTCAACACATATTTGACGACTGTAAGCCAGTGATAAATAAGGAAGGAAGTCATGCTGGTAACACGTGTTATGGTTAGAAGCCAATGGATATTTGACTTTGGCCAGTGTGTGTATAGGTCTGAGAAGTCTAGGCTGTTGCCAGATGAATACGCGAAATACTCGTGCCTCTAGTCATTGTTTTTGAAACTCTTGCTTGAGGACTATGAACCAATAGCAGAGTTGCACGTAAAACTCACTAACTGCCACAATACCTTGTCACACATACAACTGGCCACTCACTGTAGTAGCAGACAACGTACAAGTAGCTGAGGACATAGTGTACACAGGTCTGTAGAGTCTAGACTGATGATCGTTGAACCTACTACATTTCCAGGTCTCTACTTATCACTAGAGGTACGTCAATTTCGCAAATACATTCAAGGTCAGGTTTAACGCCAAACATATATACTTCATAATCACGTGTGTGATTAGCTGGCGGCTGTCACGAAACGCATTTGACTACTGCAAGCCAGTAGTAAATAAGAAAATGATTCATAGAGCTACCGCTTGTAATGTTGTAAGCCAATGAATATTCGACTGTATCCAGAGCGTGTACATGACTGAGCAATCTAGGCTACTGCCAGATGAATCCGCAAAATTGACGTACCTCTACTTATCACTCACATCGGTGTGGTAAATTTACAATTAATTTTTTTACAGTGTATCCTGTACGGGGGCAGGGTAGATAGTCAGCACAGCAGATGAAACAAGAGGGCGTAAAAAGTAAAACTCACCGGTTACGCGTGTGCAGACAAAAGAAAATCTGCATTCGGTAACTTTGGCATGTTTGTACAGTATGCTTTGTTACAACGAAACTGCAGTGCCAATTTCTTATATTGTATCAAACAAAAGGAAATTCTACGCTATCCGAAAACTGGTCTGAAGCGACTGAAATCGCTTCTGCAGAATTTGCTACACTTTTTTTTAATATGCCGCCAACGTGGAGATTTCGTACGCTCGGAAAATACCGTGACACATCGATCCAACGACGGCGTAGATCTGATCACGTGATCAATGCTACCCAGTAGATTATACCTAACTAGTTTTTGTAAGCGCCTTCTGACGTCTGTGGCGCGACCTTCGCTTCACTTCGGGAGGTCATGGAATTTTCCGATTGGGGTTTCTCGTGCGGTGAGCTTGGTGATTGCCCCTAGGTGCCGTAAAAAGGAGGGCGGAAGGAAGGGATTCTGAGTATACCGTTGCCTTGAACCTACGTTCTGATTTATTTTTCCTTGCTTTACCCTCCCCCTTAAATATACATTCCCTGCAGCGTAATCTTTTATACCCGCAGGAAAATTAAAAGTCTGTAATGGCTGTTTGCGAGTAATTGCTAGTGACCGGTAGTTTCGCGAAGATATTTTTGCATCAATTTGTTTCCATGCCTTACGTGCACGCCTGCAGCTCACTTGTTATGATTAATTTTTTTAAATTTCTTTCTGATAAAAACTTGGCAAGATTTAATTGAAAATATTTCAGTACGGACGTAGCTATTTACTTTACATTTCGTTACGTATATTGAATTAAAAAATTACAACGTGACTACGAAATAATTAAGCTAATTTAATTTTTAAGACAAAAATTCTTTCTCACCAAATAATTAACACAAAATAACTCCCAGTACCAATTTCATCCTACAGTACGCGCCTAATAGTAAAATGTAATGTTTCTATAAAGAAACATTGCCGGTTATTCGTCCCATCCTTCAGTTATTAAACGAAAATAAATATTATTAACAAAATATATGATGCAGCCTCTTAATGGCAGTATGTCTTCGTGTAGGAGCGTAACCTATTTGACTGTACCAATCAGAATAAGGTAACTGCGACTCCACCCTTCTGTGATTCGCTGGTAAAATCCCAGACGCTGAGATTAAAAAAAAAAAAAGACAATCATTGACTACGAAGCAGACCTGCGAATGTGCACGCAAGACACTTATAAAAGTCTGCGCAAATTTGTTATTACCTTTTGAATAACTGCTTGCGATTTCATATAATTTGACATATACAGAGACCAGCCAGCCCGCAATAAAGCTGGCTGAGAATTAAGAAAATTAATACCCTGTCATAATCTCACATTAGAGACGCTGCTGAATTTTTATTAATGACCCTTGAAATTATTTTCCTTCTGAATTACGGGCCTACAAACAATAAATGACATACAATTGCTTTTTTTGTCACCTCGCACGTTCGGTCTATGGAAACTTACTGAGATATTCGAGGCTATGCAATTTTTTTCCTACGTGCGTTACAAGAGTACAAAATTGTCCGAAAAAAAAATGAACAGAAAAGTCTTCAAAATTTTCCATTGCTGTGGCCATCTTATATATATACGCTATACAGGATGTTCCGTATTTTATCTATTTTGGCAGGTGAAACCTTATGAAAATGGAGTATAGATACTCTATACAGTTTTCGCCCTGCGCAATTCTTAAGGGAGAAATTGTCGCTTCAGTATTTAGTTCAAAAATTATATTTTGTCAATATAATATGGACATGACGTAAAGCTAAGTTAAAATTATTTGCACAGTGTTAGTGTCATTAAGATTTTCGATCCGTCCAGAAACTGCTCTTTAAAACTCACCCACGCATTAATATAAGAGGGGTGGTCACCCTCCCTTAAGAATTGCGCTAGGCAAAAATTACGTTGTTTATCTTGACCTAGTTTTTGATAAGGAATTATCTCCAAAATTTTATTAACGTGTTTAAGAAACAACCTGCATAATTGGCGACCTGAGTGAAAGTAAAACGAAGCTTATATATGATCTTTGAAAGAACTGTGCAATGGGAGTGCATGACTGGATTTATTAGCTTGGATAGCTTGGACATACTCCAATGCGAAATAAATGACTGTCAAAGAAAACTAAAAATTTTCTTTGACAGTCATTTATTTCGTAATGGAGAATGTCCAAGCAAGAAAATCCAGACGAATCCTAAAATCCTTAGGACTGGCGCCTCAACTGGTTTATGATCTTTTAATGTACACAATCAGATTTATAATTTCAGCTACCTGTTAACTGATCGCCAGTTTTTCGTGTTGAAAAATTAACTGTAAGTTATTAATGTAAAATTACTTCTTATTCCCTGGGTATTTTTTTTTTTTATTTTTTTTTTCAGCCAATTTGTTGGAATGTTTCCACAACTTGTAAAACTTTCGTATCATTGTATATAATCAACGCAGTATATAGGTGTCAAATTTGTAAGTTAACGTGTATGCCCTCAATTAATGATTCAAGTTTATTTTTGTCTCAAATACGTTACAGCTAAAAAAAGGATTGTATTGTAAAATGCATGTACAAAATTTGTAGCGGAAATAATTACATGCACTCTCCAGGTATTGATGGAACAACAGGTTCTTTGTGCTATGGATATATCCGTTTTTGTTTCCGTGGTAAAATGTTGCATGGTAGTAATTTTTTTTTCACACACAAGAGGTTTTTATTTAAGTTTAAACTTTCAGAGAAAGAAAATCTCATGAACTTCAGTTCGCATGAGTAGCAAAGTGTATGAAACACTACGTTTATTTTTGTACATTATATAACGGCTGGAAAATTTTCAGTTAAACCAAAAATACCACACATCAGTCGGAGAACTGAAGTATATAATTAACCAGTTACAAAGTGCACGTGGAAACTGGCATTGCATTCAGTCGGAAATTAATATTAAATTCGTTTTGAAGACGTCGTGAAAACGAATTAGAAAGTTAGTTAACTAATGTGTAGGAACCTGACTGTCAGTGAATTTAACCACGATCATACGACAGGTAGGCGTACGCCTGATCAACGATGCTGCCGGGTATGTCATACATCACGCAACAAAGTGAGAAAAATTAATAACCATACCGCTGAAATTGCGCATTTTCAATGTCGTATTTACAACGTTGCTTTAAGTATTCAGTGTCCAAAGCAAATTTTAACTGCCTGTAATAATTCTGTAATGGACTTTTAAATAACCTGACCGACACAGGCTGTAAAACGAGAACTTCCGAACGTTTTCCTGGCAAAGAAACTGTCCTTGTAACTACAGCTGTGATGTTAAGGCGGCCGCCTAGCCAAACTGCCGAGTGGTGTAGAGTACTTCGGCCAATAGACGTTTATTCAAAGTAAGTGACGTATGTTAAGTAATAGCATCTTACTATCGTTACACGTGTGCATACCCGCTTGAGGAGCTGCAATGATTTTCCAAGAATATTTTCTCGCGGTCAAAAATGGGAGTCGTGTGTAGGGTATTTTGTGTTTCTTTTTATAAGTACAGAATTTTAGGGCAGAATCTGCATGAAGATATAATCAAGTGCAACAGATATTCTCTTTAATATTACTCTGTACAATGATATTATTAGTCTAACTCCAATAAAAGCAAGCTATAGACGAAAAGACCGTATACTCGTTCAGTGACTTGCGCTTAAGGTGACCGTCTAGTTGAACGTAGTTTGCACGATCCGAGGCCTAGAAGGGCGGAAGCGATAAGGACGAGACAGCACGCGCCTTATGCCTCACTTTAGCCTTTAGGCGCTAGCCACTGAACTGGTGTGCTGTCTTCTTGCCAACTTGCCTCTCTGAGACTTTCAGGATGACCCTATTATGTGACTTATTATTTAAGATAAACGTGTATTTTATACGTCTATACCTTTTAAATACTCGTTGACAACTCGCCTCTGTAAGAATTTCAGTGATGACCGCGCCATTATGAAGTAAGACAAAGGTGTATTTTACACGACTATACCTTTCAAAAAATTCAGCGCCATGATTAACATACATAAAAAAGACCACAGACACTCCCATTTCCTTCATTTTTGGCTGCCATAAAATATGCTTAAATGAGTAATGGTGAACTTGAAATTATTACACACATTTGTAACGTTCGTTAAATGCTATTCCTAAGCTGATATCCCTCATTTATGATGAGATGCTTTTGAGTAATCTGGTAACGGTCAAAACTATGCACATCGCTCGGTGGCCCAGGCAGACGGCCACCTTAAAGGCTAGGATGAGCGTTCTTGCTGCATCACCCTTAGCTCTCCGAATTTCAAGGACTTGAATGCAAAAAATACGTATATTCAGATGACAATAGAAGTTGGCACAAATAAAGTTATCTTACCAACGATTTTCCTTAAGCCAACTAAATCATCAAGTGCACATTAATAACCAACTGGCCATATTATTTTACCAATTGTATGAGTATATACCGTATTTACATGACCGTCTGTCATAATTGACGAAAGAGCAACTCGTATGTCCCATTGAAGTAAAAATCTCGATGATGGGCCATTGGGTTCGAGATTTATAGACGTTTATTCGAAAATACATTTCACCGCATTTCATCCCCTTAGAGGCAGAACTTTGAAAAATCCCTTCTTAGTGCTCGCCTACGACCTGAGGGGAAACCACACAAAAATTTCACGATTCTAGGTCCAGTAGTTTGGGCTGCAGTTTGATATGCCATTCATTCAGTCAGTCTTCTCTTTTATATATTGAGATAAAATATGACACGCCGTGTTTAACTTAAATCTCTCAGTACGTAACATACTTGATAAAACATGGCTGTATGCAGTTTCTCATCACCAGAGCAATAGTAAAATTAGCTTACGTAAACAATGTAAATTTTACCCCATAAAAGAACATTTAACAATATAATTTCTTATTCCTAGCAAAATAATAATACTAATTATTATTATTATCACAAGTATGCAATGGAATTTTCGATATTATTCTATGTAAGAAACTTCACAACAGAGAACAGACTCGTCATAGTTATCCGAGTACTAATGGCATTTTCAACATAAAAATTGTAATTTCATGGCATGCTTGAACCTCAGCTAAGTACTGCTAGTGCGCATTTCACAGTCTTTCACAGTAGTTAAGTAAAGGTCGACTTCTGTATTGTTCGTTAGTGTATACGGTAGTACCATAAATACATAATAATGCTGAGATGCATTTATGCTATCCTACCGCTATAAGATGCTACAATCTCTGTTCACAGGATGTACACTTTTTGAAAGCCAGTGTGGAAAAATTTAAAACAACACCCTTAGAAATGAGATTAGCCAACTTTACGAGTAAACATTTACCTATAATAATGCATTTGTCAAAAGTAGCCTGTTACGCATCAATTAAATGTAGAAGATTCCGGTGTTCGAGGTTGTTCTTCAAAAATACGTTACTGAGAAGAATGTTTACTCAAAAAACTGGTAAAACCTATTGCCTAAGGCTGCCGTTTTATGATTTTTGCTAATTGGCTTCGAGTAACCTGATTATTTTAACGTATAATTATGTATCATGCCATTTTAAGGGTTTGGAAAGGTACGATATCGAGCGGACAACTTGAATACTCAATCGTCGAAAAAATCTGAACTACTCATCAAAATTTGATGAGATGTTTCGCCAAATAGATATTTTATTAGCGGACGTTTATTTATGCGGTAGTATACTTAACTTTCGAATAACAAGTTAAAAACTTTTTTTTAGAAAAATTAGGGCTTGAAACCACAAAATATAAAAAAAAAAGAAAACTGTAATTTATATAATGACAATATCTAGGCCTCTACAATATCTGAATTTCAAAAATACTCGTGTTTTCATTTGAATATAATTTTACCAACCAAAAATCTCTGCGCGAGAGGTTTACGAATGTTAAAATTATTTTCAAATGAAAACGCGAGTATTTCTAAAATTCAGTTATTATAGAGGCGTAGAAATTATCTCATTAAAAAGTGTAAAAATGACAGTTTTCCATTTTTGTAGCTTTGTGGTGTCAAACCCTTATATTTCTAAAAGCTGTTTTTAATTTGTTACTCAAAAGTAAACCATTCTAACGCATAGTGCTATATAAATATACGACCGCTGAAAAAATATCTACTCGGCCAAAACCTCATCGAATTTTGAAGAGTAGTTCGGTTTATATTGACGATTGAATATTCTTGTCGTACTCTCGACATAGTACCTTTCCATAGCCCTAATTGTAAATGCGACTACTGGTATTATCTGGCGGTGTACAAGTACCATACGCGAGGAAAGCAGCGGACGGACAGATAGTGTATAATACATTTGGAGCTGTTTTTCTGTGTTCTTAGCCGTCTGTATGAAGTGTGGTTGACGACCCCGCCTCATGAGCGAGGTGTTTCCGTATCTCTCACTAGTGGGAGGTCGACAACTTTCTACGTCAGGGAATGGTTCGCTCCCAAGTGGTTCTTGTAGACTTCTTTTGTTCTTGAGCAATGTACTTCCCTTCTACCAACTCTTCGAGTAAACAACAATTTCACAGAACGAGCGTAGATATTTTATAGAGTTACTCCCGCTTCTAAGACATCGGTATATTGAGGGCTTGTTCTTTTTTTTTTTTTTTTTTTTTTTTTCAGATTGGTGCCAATAACTCAAATATGTTTTAACCATAAGCTCAAAAAATTTTTGAGACGATGTGCAGTTGCACGATGCACAATACTGTAGAAGATTTTTTTTTTTTTAACAATAATGTGTCATTCGTCAGCGAGCAAATATTATGCTTGGTTTTGGCTTATTTTCATGACAAATAAACGTGGAAATTTAGGAGACGAAATCTAAATAACCGTTTAGTACATTGCTAGAAAAAAAATTGCTACAAATTATGACATATTAGAGTCAAAACTGCGAAGCAAAGTTTTGATATGAGTATTAGGTAGCAATAAAAATATATTCTCGAAATCAAAATCAAAATCAGATCTGGACATTTTGCGATGTTGCGAGAACATTTTTCTAAGACGTAAATCTTGTAAAGAGCAACGTAGTCTTCAGTAGAGGCTGGTAGTTTCCCTGAAAATATTTTTGAACCACTTTGTTTAAATGCCTTGCGTGCAGCTGTGCTTCATGGTTATGGGCAGCGTGACTATCTGCGTAGAGGCGTCACTTACTTGATCGCGCCAATAAGAATAAAAATACTGTGTCAACAGGTGTCTGTGATAAGCGAGTAGAACCTTACGACGCTGAGAATGCAAAATCGTCCAATCATCGACCACGCAGCAGGTCATCAAGCGTACATGCAAAAGCGCTGTAACAAGTTGGTGCCAAAATATTTTCCCCAAAACTGACAGTCCCTTGTCATCGCTAATAATTATGTATGGGAAAATCTCGCGATTTCAATGACCTGCATGTTAGAATCAAATATCCTACGCATACTCAAAACCCGACAATTTGTCCACTAACAGCTACTCAGTGGAACAGCAGACATGGAACTAATAGACGGGGCTTGAGTGTGCGTAATACAATTGATTCTAACATGGAGGGGGGGGGGGGTCATTGATTTAGCGAAATATTCCCATCCCTACTACAGTGTCTAAAGTTTTATTTTATCTCATCCTTTGTATATAGAATCAAAATGTTTTGAATCCAGTGTACAAAATTGTTATTTACACTTAAAACTTCCTCATGTAATTATTAATTAACATGTTAGAGTGATCCATTAATTATAAATAGCTGGAATCTTTGTAGCCCTATTCGAGTGAATGAGTATTTTATCTGTGATGTATTTTTTTTTCAGTGTTTTAATTTTTTTTTGTAATTAGGGTTTAGCTAATTTTTAAGTTCACATGATAAAACCTCTAATTTCATTTAAATTTAAAAAATTGTTAAACAAAAATTCTACTTGTTATTAGTTGTAAGCACATAATGTTTAATTATATTCAAAAGTGTATGTAATTTAAGTGGTTAAGTGTAAGAAAAGGTAAA
>PNEQ01083156.1:66638-85335 GCA_003012365.1 Medauroidea extradentata | reverse complement strand
AAATTACTTGAGAAAACTCCGTTCGCCTGTGAAACTTAGCGCAAAGCAGTCGATCTCTTATTAAGAAAGGTTACAAGTATAAATCGCGGCGCATTGCCTGAAATTTAATAAAATTACCAAGTACACAATAACTTTGTAAAATTTTAATTTTACTCAGTGCTACAGCACGAGAGCACGGCCTTACGCACCGCCACTGGCAACATTATATTGATGTTTTATCAAAGACACTGTCATTCTTATTTTCGCTGCGTTCGCTGAAGTAAAGTGTAAAGAATTGTTGACTACAAATTTTACACAAATTTGTTTGTAACACATTGATAATGTAACTGTTTGTTTTACTACTTGATTTTGCAAAACTCGGTGAAAATAAGAACGACTGTGTCTTTGATAAAGCGCAAAGATAATGTTGATATGTGTAATACTTTTTATCTCTATAGTGATAGTAATATCAGCCTTGATTTATATGGGGTTAATGCGGATTACATAAATCCGCCTGAAACACTGGAACGGCTTCTTATTAACCATTTGAAAACTGATGTAAAATCAACAAATATCTCTTTCTTCAGGTTAAGTAGAAATTCTGCTAGAACACATTAAAATTGTATCATCTTGCTTAAAAAATTTGGGCCAGGGACGGACGACTTGAGAATGTCTCCAGCATTTCCTGTGTGAATTTTCCCCTTTATGACTTGGGGGTGGTTGAATGGGATGGCTCGGGGAGGATGAGTTTTGGGGATGTGGAAGTAGTTGGTATACTTTGTTACGTCTAAACGTGGAGACTATTTCCTCATTCAGTAGCATTATATTTTACCCCAGATAAGAGATGAAATCACTTGGCGAACAATTTTCGTGCTTGACAAAAAATATTTCAGGTACTAGTGTAGGATAAAAGTCCTTAATGTTACGCCCATTACTTTGTTGTTACACGAGAACTTAATGATTGTTTGAACTGTTGTCAGTTACAGCTGTCAAAACTTGCCACATTTCACAAAATATATATACTTTACTTTCCAGCAGACAAAAAATACATGTTTCACTTTAGTTGTTTTGAAATCACAATGTTTTTTGACATGACTTGTATTAATACAGAACCATCTAATTTTGTCTGCAGCAAATGGCATTTAACAAGATTGAAGGTTTAGGTTGTATTTACTTACATCGTACATTTCAGGGACGTATTTGATCAGCAACCCCCATGTCACACCGACAGTTAAACCAACTGCAATCCTGACTGGTCCTTTGAAAACAGATTCCCATATACCTTCTGTAACAAACATTAAATAACGCTTCTTGAAATCCACAGCATTTGTGTGATGCACACAGACGCACGCACCACAGATATATACATTGAGTAATTCCGACAAGTGATTCCGTGTGAAAAATAAAGCAGGAAATATGGTAGACACTTTGTACGTAACCGTAATATTGAGGAAGTAATTTGCCTTTGAAAATTTAATTTTAAAACATTAATTACCCCACAGTCTGAACACTGAGTGACGTAAACTGACAAAACTCAGTATATTACTTCATGACAATAAGGCAGACAAACCAACAGTATGCTACGAAAATAAAGGGGAGGCTACCCTTAGTTACTGATAACTTGTAGCCAAATGTTACGTTCCAAAATGCTCCTACTTTAAAATCTCATATCAGTTACACAATTTCATGTCAGTAGTGATATGTCGATACCTTTTCCTTACTATCCTTATCCCGCAACCGTAGAGTTGTATCAGTCTGGTCTTTAATGTAGATTTCCTAGATATCATTTACCACTCAAGCATGTGAAAACAATGCCACATCAGTGCCACACAAGCAGTGGAGCATTGTGTTATCAAACGCACCGTAACGGTTTAACGTAGGAAACATTTTTGATTTTTAATACATTAACTTGTTAATTATTAGGTGACATTTACAGCTAAAACTCTACCTTGGATCAATTTTTATTAATTATGAGTGTGTTTTATCCTGGAAGAATTAACGGTACATGTTAAAAGACCTCTCATTTTAACGTAAATTGTAATACATATATGAGGAGAGACTACCCCACCCATCTCCATTATTGTACTGTACATTTATGCTGACATGGACATGCAAATGTTAAATGTAGTGCTGGTGCTATATTGAGCAGTTTAATGAACACAGTAAAATACTCCTATTGTTTCACTTGGACACTTACCAATTTTTATTTTTTAACTCACACAAATTCAGCCAAGAACAAATTGTTACGTTTATGTGAGCTATTTAAGGTACGAAACATGATATTTGTAGTAAACAACGTCCACCATCATCTGTGCAGCACGGTGGGATAAAACACTCGTGTACGCAGTGTTGCCTACTTGCTAGGCTATGTATCAGCATGCCTAAACTTCACGTGCATTTTATAGACAGTCACTACTAGAGGACCTTTTTTATTACAAAAGTCACATTACCAAATAATTCACTTTTAAATGTCAGATTACCTTGTTACGGAGTTTTGCAGTGATTTCGAAAATATTTTTTTTATAGCTACCTAATACTCATATCAAAATTTCGCTGCACAGTTTTGACACTTATATGTTTAATTTGTAGCTGAATTTTTTGTAGAATTATTCTGAACAGTTTTTTAGATTTCATTACCCAAAGTACCACGTTTTTCGTCGTGAAAATAAGCAAAAATGAAGGAAATTATTTTTTTGCTGGTGAATGGTACATTATTTTAAAAAAACGCGTCCACAGTATTGTGCATTGTGTGATTGCACATTGACTCAAATTTTTTCAAAACTTTTGGTTAAAAAATATTTGAGTTATTGGCACCAGTCTGATAAAAACTCGGGAACAAGCCCTTAAAATCGTTCTCAGCAACTTAAGGGTGGCCACCCTTTTATTTATGCAGTTCTTGAAAGTATCAACTGGTGTTTACTTTTGGTTTGTCAGCCTTATTGTCGTGAAGTAATGTCGTGAGTTTTGTCAGTTTATGTCTATCAGTGTTCAGTTTATGAGGGAATTAAAGTTTTAAAATTTTATTTTCAAAGGTGAATTACTCCCTTAATATTACGGTTACGTACAAGAGTCATATATATTTCATGCTTTGTAACGACAAAGGTAAGAGGTAAGACAGAAGGTTGATGGGTACAGACCGTCGCTGACGATGATGCAGAGAGGGATGCCGAAGATGCCCAGCGACACAAGGTCATCAATGCTGGAGGCTGCAATGATCAGGGCAGGAATGTCCTTGTCCGTGCCGTAGTCGTCTAGCTGCAGGCCGAACAGGGACGGGATGGTGACTGCTGGGGCGGCAGATGCCAGGGTTATCCTGCCAATAAGTCAGAATATTTTCTCTCACCTTGCACTCTACTGCAGGCTGTGTGTTGTTACTGTCGGAAATCAACTAAATATATCTGTATCTACAGGTGAACCCTGTTTGTGAATTCCCACAGACGAAGATTTCCTGCTGAATAATATTAGTGACTTGATATTTACCACCCTCATTTATATGTATATTTGACTCATTATTCATTAATTTTTTTGGAATAATAGAACTAAACTTTTACAGTCCTTATAGAAACTTGAACACAGTTTTATTGTAGTTGTTAACATTGTAGGATAGCACAAAAGAGCAAAAGAGTAGTAAGCAACATCTGAGGAGCAACCTTTCAAAACCAGACATGTCCACCTTATCCAATTTAATAGGAACATGAAAAAAACATGGCACTTTGGGATAGTAATAAAAGTGAAATGAAGCTATTTTATTATTGTACTTCATTTTTATGTCAAATTATAGTTATGAATGTGGTATACAGGGCTGGGTGTGTGCATTCTTCAGTGTTGTGCAAAGTTTTTGGATGATGCCATCCTTTTTTACCGTTATTGACCCTTGTTATAGGCTGTTGCACGTGTGTTTCGAATGGTTATGTGTAAATAGTTACAGATTTTTATCACAAGCATTAACGCTTTTCTGTTGGTAATATTAGGCATGTTCTGTTTTATTTATATAACACATTATATTCACTTCATTTTCTTCTAAAACTAGCATTATTTTTTTATGTTTTGGCACACCTACATAATGGCGCTGTTTGGTTGCACAAATAAAACAATGGGCATGTTTAGTTCTGAATGTATTGTATGGACGTCTGGCTTTAAAGGTAGTAAACTTGTCAGAGGCGGCATTTCATAACCCTACGCTTTCCAGTATGCAGTAGATGTTGTACGCTTGTTATGAAAAAAATTACAGTGGGCTGAACATGTTTGATTGTGAATGAAAAACACAAATTTTTGCCTAATTTTTAGGTGGACACATTATTTTGAAGTTTAATTTTGCTTTATTTGCATGTTACTCACCAACCTTGTATAGAAAATATGTGTTTTCAGTTTTAAATTTCTGTGGACATGTCTGGTTTTGAAAGTTTGCTCATGAATTTAGAATATCTCCTCAATAATATCAAATTAATGTATACAAAAGTTTGGGACAGTCCAGATACTCAAGCACTTGATTGAACGTGTAGACATTACCCCAGGAAGATTCCCCAGAGCCAGGGCAGACCCAGGACATATCTGGCTAAGATGGTGACCGTCACAGTCTCCAGAAAGGAAGGTAGCAGGGCGAGTCGCAGCAGCACACAGCTGAAACGCTCCAGGTTCTTCGGGTCGAACTCTATGGCAGCACGTGTCAGAATTGTCATCAGGGCTGTACGTCTGCAATAGAAAACTTCATTGAAGCTAAGACTACTTCAAACTAGAAGAAAACTATGATTTATATTGTCTTGCACTTGAAGTGATTTTTGCCAGTACTGAACTCAGAGTTTTTCAGCGCTGGTGATGTGTTGTATAAGGTGGGCAAGGAGTGGCGCCGATGAAAACGGGAGATACCACAGAAAACCCACTGATGAACAAGATAGTCCGGCATGATTCCCGTATGTAAAAATCTGTGAGGATCCCACCATGAATCTAACCTGGATAGTCTTGGTTGGATAGGAGCGCCCTAGCCATTCGCCAACTGCAGTCCCCGTATGCTTAAAAAAATAATTATTATACAATTCCTATGTATATATGCAAGTGTCTTGACTCTTGCTAGTTATGTAGACAGATATGCTAAAACAATTGTTAGTTTTAATATTTTCTTAGTTCCTGTGTAATTTATTGTATTAATTTTTTTATTTGCTTGTTTTATTTGCTTGCGAACAGTACAAAGCCTTAGTATTGGTACATGAGGGGAAAGGGGGTATGAGTCGGTCAAGGCTTAAGGAACCGTTCCAGCATTTGTCTGAAGTGATTTAGGAAAAACCGTTGGACCGTTGAAAACCGAAATCAGGTTGGCCGGAGCTGGGTATCGAACCCAGAGTCCTCCCAAATGTAAGGTGAGTGTTTTACTACATTGCTTTCTGTATCCTCTATGTGTTAAAAACAATTGAATAGGTACTTCCTGTTTTATGACTCCACCATATTCCTCTTTGCACAGCTGAAAGTATGATTTTCACCCAAATCTGTTTTCGATAATGCAGAGTTGGTCAATAAAATCCTTTGTAATCTACAACTTGCCGGGTCTGAATGACCTGAGCAACATCTTGCTTGTGAAATTATTGTTTGAAAATTAGTGCAAGATAGACATTTTGCACATGTTTAATACATACCATGTTTAACACTACAACTCCCAACATGTGTTAACCCCCTTTAACTCCCAAGAACGGTCATTTTGACCGCACTGTACAAAATTAGTTTTAAATGTATATTTTTCATAGTATTTATTGTACAAAGTTACACATAAATATTTTAGCATGAATTCGTCGTAATTATTATTACACTTAAGATTTTAATGACTCTAAAACATTTTAATAACATTGTTTTTTCGTCTGGATACAAATAAAAATATTATGTGTGTCACCTTACAGCTAACACTTATTTTTAATATATATACATTTCTAATATTCCTGAATTTAAATAGGGGGCCTAACAATTGTTTGTTGTATTCATTTCAATCAGTATAACACACATACTCTTATCTACAAAGATTTAGTAAAATGCGAAACTCTAAAATTTTGAGAGAAATGTTTCTCATATTATATGTTTGCTTTTCCCTTGCAAACCAGACAGACCGATTTTTTTGCAATTTTGCCTGTGCATTTACCACAAACGTATTTCATGTAGACTGTACAAACTTCAGTAGGTAATTTTGTTTCCGTTACATTTCAAAATCTGGCACTGATGGCGTTTACTGCTTTTGGATGGAACCGTATCTTGATTGTTGCCCTCCGTTGCCTTTGCTTCTTGACGACTTCTCAGGTACTTCTAGCTTTATGATGAAAACTCTGCAGCTGATACTAGAGCCTGTAACGTCTTTGAACGATAGTCAGGAATGTATGCCAGCCAAGTCAAGAATGTTGTCGAATAATTGGAGCGGCCAGCATCGGGATGCTGCTTTTGTTGAATTTAAACTACTTATAAAATATTTAGTAGAGTTATAGTAAATTACTATGTTTCTGGAAATTGTTTCTTGTGCCCACCTGTAGTGACCGATATATAATACTAACGACAAGTACGTTTTTATTTACCTTAACCCTGGTAAACTGTAAGTGTACAGTCATTATGCTACAATATGAATAACTCCGGCAATGGAAGGCGTGCATTCTTGACTTCAGTTGGAATATGTATCTTCTAGCTCTGTTCACTGTACCCACAACAGTTGTACCCCTAGCCATAAAATTACCTGCTAAACTTACAGAAGTGAAGTTGTCCATTGTGATATTCTGCCCAGTGTCGAGATATGGTTCTTCCAGTCGAAGAACAATGTTCTCTGAAAGGGGATGGTTAGTAGGTAGTTTCTCATCTTTTCCCAAACATGGAAATCCATTCAAGATGAACTTTCTTTCAACGTCAATAGCCAACCAAAATTTTATACCAAATTTATCAGGCTTGCTGGACATGTTATGACAGACTGAAACTGCATTTGGCTTTTGTTGGAAAAAACTGTTCAACAGTAGTATCAGCACCTGGCCTGAAGTTGGATTTGCAGTTGCTGATAAATCAATTCCATGTCTCAAGCAAGAGCAGATGTTCCGGCCTTCAAAGCGAATGAACCTGAATGTCTCCTGAAATATGTTTCAGGACATTGTGTCACAATAAAAGCGAATACTCCATTTAGCTGAACATTATCGAGTGGAAGTCCTTTTGCTCCACACACACACACCACGGAGCTACAAGACACCCATGAAATCCTCCAACTCTTCTAAACTCAAACACCATGCTTCATCTTGCAGCTTATTCCGAACCTCTATTTTTTTTAGTGAATTTTCTTATGTGTTCTGGCATTGGTTCATCAATAAAGAGTCTAAAAGTGCTTCTCCACTTCAATACTGTATTTTGCACTAGGAGAAGGTCCTGGCCTTACACATAATGTTTTGCAGACCTATCCTGCCCATACATCCCGGTTATGTGCACTCACAACAGTTCATTGCATTCCATTTGCACTGCATGGGGGGTACTAACTATTGGCCTAGTTTGCCAATACGAGCATCCTCCAGTTACAGCTGCTGCACCTGCACCAACTGAAATATGCCCAGACAAAATATATTCTGCAGAAGAAATTCATGCTTACATATGCATATAAATACATAACAGTGAGAACTGTTGCTCATATATTATTACAAATAGATTGAGAACAAAGAAGTGAATAATTTTTATCTTGGAGAATTATTTCTTGACAAAAATATCTGTACTAAAATCCTTCACCCCCCCCTTTTTTTTTTAAAAAACCTGAATGACAATAGTTTAAACATCCAATGCTCTATTCTAAGTTGTCCCATAAAACCAAAACATTGCGGATTTCTTACTTGATATTTCTTTGCAGTTCTACTGCACTGAAGTACTTTAGGATGTGTATGCAGCTTATTTGATTAGTCTATACTACGGCCGAAGAAGAACAGGTCTGGACACTCGTTTGGAAACTTCACCCCCTTGTTGTTTGGCTGCAGTTCGCCAAGTTACCGAGAGTGTTTTGCATCTTTGGCACTGCAATCAGGGCGATCGGGCTCTCAAACTCCGCTCACTTCCCTCCCACTTTACTCAGTGTTTACATTATAAAGATAAACAATGTATCAAAACATATTTTTTTTATCAATTTATGAAATACTTCCTTCGCTCAAATTCCTAAATCATGGCTTCCGCAATCCTAATTTACTTTATAATGTAAACACTGGAAAAAAAAAGTGGGCGGAGTTTGAGCCCGACCGCCCTGATTACAGTGCCTAAGACGCACAA
The DNA here is from genome assembly GCA_003012365.1 of Medauroidea extradentata. Lineage (NCBI taxonomy): Eukaryota > Metazoa > Arthropoda > Insecta > Phasmatodea > Phasmatidae > Medauroidea > Medauroidea extradentata. The sequence goes on along the minus strand of PNEQ01083156.1, from coordinate 77,106 downwards.
CACTCGGTAACTTGATGAACTGCAGCCAAACAACAAGGAGGTCAAGCAAAATACAATGGTAGACAGGTGAGTGTCCATACCTGTACTTCTACGACCATGGTCTATGTGTAAATAGTATGCAAAGAGACATGACTGCGTACGAAAAAAATTTTTCTGAGACGTTTTTGTTGCTGTTGATTATTATACGTACCTATTTACTTACGTTTCCAGGTACATTAGCCTCAACTGCTGAAGATTCCTCGTTTACAAAGTCTTCTAGTTCATCAATGCCTTCACCTTCAGTAGAATCACCATTTTGTGGAACATAATCGTCGTCACTTTCAAACATTTCACACCCTTCAGAATCATTCTTAGAAATACTGCAAGGCTTCTTCCAGTGTAAAGTTACGTCCCGCCATAATAATACTGCAGAATCACCATGTAATTTACACTGTTTTACCACACCATTGCAAAGGTATTGTAGTGGTTTGGCTCCTTAGTGATGACATACATTACTGTGCTAAGTAAAAACATTCACTAATGGTCGGAGCATCCGACATTGTCAGTACAGTTCTACAATACCAACAGCATAAAAATCTTTAAAAAAAAAATTATTCGCAGTGCTACAAAACCAAGTATTTTAATTACAAGGCATGAACTTCCACGTATATAAAGTTACACACGTATATTTGCATGCTCATGTAAGAACACAATTTATTGCAAGATGTCAAAAATTATTTTTTTGTAATTTTTCTACAGTACGCCTATTTTTATATAATATACACAGACAAGTCGCTAATGCCCAGTACAAATAATACTGATGAACATAGTACACGCCTGAGTGTGTTGTGCGAAATGTACAGCAATTTACATCATCGTAAAGTAACCATATTAGCAAAAGGTCAAAATGACCGCTGTGGTAGTTCCAGGTATAATGATAAATATATCCGTTAAAAATAAAGTTATCATTGTAAAATTACTAGGTTGAGTGCAAAATGAATAATTAGGAAAAGTCATAAAATCACAACACTCAGATATAAAATTTATAGAATTTACAACAACAAAAAAAGTCGAAAAGGTCAAAATGACCGCCTTGGGAGTTCTAGTGTTAATACCTTTCTTGAATTGTGTAAAAGACACTTAAGACAGACTATAATCGAAACAGTTATTTTTATGTTTAGGTAATAAGAGGTTAATAATGCTGAAATTCAAGCAATGCTTGTCCAAGTAGATAAAGTACAGTACTTAGATACTCAGAAGAGCCAAAGGTAAATTACAAAATTCTAATGTATAGTCTTCTTAAAAGATGCACACGTACTTTTATTTATTTACAACTTTAAGCTTGAAAAAAAGTTCTAAAAGTTATATGTTTTTCTCCCGTAACTATCATTAGTAGGTACGTATTTTAAACTTATCGTAACAGGTGTTGCTGTAAACAGTAGCACATGCTTTTATTGTGGTATTTTGTGATTTGGCGATCTCTGGTTCAGTTAATTTGCTCCTTAAATCCCCAAATTCTAAAAATTGTAATGATAACCACGTACACTAGTAGAATTAGATACATAAATGGCAGTTTCACACAAAGCTTATAGAGAATGTCTGTAACCTTTGGGGTAACAATTATACATGCAGCTGAGATTATTAAATGGAGTAAATACATACAGTACATATTCGGGTTAAACAAGGCCTTCAATGAATAATATTTACAAGGAAGATCTTTATAAACCAAGACAAAAATTTCACGTGCCATTCATGAATTGCAACTGGCAGTCCCCGCTTTGAACAATTTCACCAAGGTGTACATTGTGTAGGGAAAAAAATGCATTTGTGACCATTTGTTCCTTTTGTCTGAATAACTGCATGAAAACTGTTGGGGAAAACACAAGCTAAGTAGTCACAATTGAATTCCTCGCACTGACACTGTAAGTATTGATAATGAGTGCTTTTCCAGGCTGCCCATGCAATATTTTGGTTCTCCTCGTGCAGAGATGCCTACAACAACTTATCCAGAGAAGGTTCTGGAGTGGCTATCACTGACCTTGAGGCAGGTGTGTATCGTTGCACTTGACTATTTCCTCATGTCCTCCCTCCTTTAAACATTTTGTCCAATGCCAGAAACTTTTAACCCAGGAACATAGTATTGGGCAGGTTGGTACAAATAGCTGTTTGGCCCCCTTCCACCTTAGTTTTTATTTTTCAGACTCTTAATTTTTTTATCAACAACTTTCCTCATTCCTGTTTCCCAGCTCAGGATCAATAAATAATTTTTATCTCTTAATTTAAGAAAATATAATATTTTATAGCTGTAGAACTTAAATCTGTTTCATTAATATACATTCCATTAATTTTTTTCTGTTATCCATACATGTGTTCGAATTACTAAAATTTCTTCAGAATAACTTTAAAATTTTAAAATCATACCAAAATTATTTAACCTCAGTTTGGCACCTCCTATAAGCAGGCATCCTAGGCGGCCGCTCAGTTAAGACTCCATTAAAGGATTATTAACATCCTGTATAAATGACTGTGCAAGGTAAGCTGATTGGTAGAGAGGCACTCACCTGAGGAATGTTACGAGAGTGAGGTAGCTGCCGGAGATGCTGAGGAAGCCAATATTACGCAGCAGAGCGCCCATCAGTAGCATGCCGACCAGAGGAGGCACACACACCCCATATGCCACATAGCCTGCCAGCACTGCTGTCACATACAGCACATAGAGGTTGAAGAGCTGTCCTCCAGGCGTGGCTGTGGTCCCACCCAGAGAGTACATGACTCCCCACAGACACAGCCCTATGACTGCGAAGGACGCCACACGACACACATGTACCCATGACGGGCACAGAGGGTGAGAGGCAGCCCGTGAGCAGGCAGCAAGCAGCCATCCTGGACACAACCTGACAAGACGGATCGAGCAACTACTTAACGTGATGTACCACCAGCATTGTGAGCAGATATTAATCACTAATAAACTTATATAATCTGTACAGTGTAAGTTTGCCTAATTATGACATTTCTCTTTTGAGAAGAGCATCTTACCATCTTAAACAGGATTGCAGAGAACCTGTATTTCCAGGCAGTCAGGACGATTTAAAGGTCAAAACAGTGAAGTTGCCAGACAATTTTCTCGGAAGAGAAAAAATGTGAAAATCAGGTAAACTTATTCTCTACAGACTATATTTTGCTACCTCAAATGTTAAATTGAGAGAGAGAGAGAGAGAAAGAAAGTGAGAAGGGGGGGGGGGGCTGTATTGAATAAAAACTGTGTAAATTTGCTTACATTAACCAGTGACCATGCGAGTTGGCGCAACTATAACATGTTGGACTCGCATTTAGGAGGATCTGGGTTTGATCCCCTGCTCCGGTCATCCTAATTTGGTTTTCGATGAAATCGCTCCAGACGAATGCTGGGATTATTCCTCAACAAAGGTCAATGGTCAACTTCTCTGCCAGCTCCTATCCTCATGTAAAGTTGTGTGTTACTGTCTCTAATGACCACGCTGTCGACGAGACATAAAGCCCAATTACCTTAACTTACACTAACCAGTAGTGCTAATTGACTGAAATGCCCACGGACAGTGTCTTAAAAGGTGTCAACTGTCATGTGTATTTTTTCGCTAAAATCTTCTAAACCTGTTTTCAATAGGCTATGTGTCTATATTAAAAGAACACACATTTCACACTGCTTCTATATTTTTAAAAACAGCACTGCTATGTGTGACACTTTTTGGGACTCCTCTTAATGGCTAAAATAGCTTTTCCGTACTGTTGTATCTAAAAAATTAACCAAGCTAATTCATACAACAGAAACAAAGAAGCTTTCGTTTGACTTTGTGCCATACTCCCCTTAAATTGAACTATAGGGTCACAGCTTAAAAGTCTCACATTGAAAGAATACTGCATGAACTCTGTGTCAATTTAGCACACCACGGTTATAGACTGTATTATTCTCTATGTCCACGCTAGTGTAGCTCATATCACTAACCGTTTTTTGTTTTCTCCAGTGTATACAGTATAACACAGATTAAGTACATTCACTTTACCACCGACATGCAAAAGTAGTGTTTATTGTCTTGTTGATAGCGAGATCATTAGACCCAGAGAACCAGGAACAGGAAGGAAGTGGCCATGGCATGTATTAAAGACCCGAGGAAAGGGGCCTTTGTGTGTATTAAAGAACAATCTGAGTGATATTGGATAAAAGTGGGGAACAGGGATGTACCAACTATTCTGTGGGAAAGAGGAGGGGGGGGAGGGAAAAATAACTAAATAAAAACGAATGTCTTGCAATGTGATTTGACCCTTCGAATGTGAGAGTCTACATGTTTCCCTACAAATAAACCAGTGTCATACCAAAATGTAAATGTAGGAAAGAAAGAAATGGGGCATAATTTGCCTCCTCAGATTTACTTAAGGGGAGGGGGGGGGCGGCTGCCCTCCTCTCCACCCCTGTTGGCATGGCCCTGACAGGAAACACAAATCAGATTGCTAGGCTGAGAATAGAACCCTGGTCCCTCGGGAAGGAAGTCCTGTGTTTTGCCATTAACACAGTTTCTCAGTTTGTGAATAGGAATACTTACGGCCCGGTAGTTTTCGCGAAAAGATTTTTGCAGCACTTTGTTTCAGTGCCTTACGTGCGTACCTGCATCTCTGCTATGTGGTCAGTGATTGGATGTCGTAACACCCAGCGTGTGCATTTAAACCCGCAGATCACAGACGTGTGGTGTCGCAGTTCTCCGTGTACTGAATGACACAGTCAAATGAATAACGACTCTGCACAAAAACACACTGCCAATAATCATGAAGTTGAACTGCAGGTGTGCACGTAAGGCACTGAAACAAAATGGGGCAAAAATCTTTTCGCGAAAACTACCGGGCCCTAGGAATACTAACCTGTTGGCCAGGCGTGAAGCCCTACGTTTAATGTGGTGTTCTTCTTCTTCAGCAACTGGCGTGTTTGCTTTGTGCGCATGGTTTCCTGGTAACACTGTAACATAAGAAGAGAACCATGTACAGCAACACATTTGTGTCGAAGGTACTGCTGTAGCCCACATAGCATAATGCAACACGATTATTAGTTCGGTTAAATCATTTGCAAGGAAGTCGCATATGTTTCACATGTTACAAACAATATGTTAATCATACATAGAGGTACGGTACGTCAATTTCGCGGATTCACCTGGCAGTAGCCTAGATTTCTCAGTCCTGTACACGCACTGGACACTGTCGATTATTCATTGGCTTACAACCTTACAAGCGAGTAGCATGCGATAACTCTAGGAATTATTTCTTTTTTTACTACGGGTGTGGTAGTCAAATGCGTTTCGTGACAGCCGTAAGCTAATCACACATGTGATTATGAAGTATACATTTTGGCGTTCAACCTGACCTGGAATGTATCTGCGAAATTGACGTACCTCTAATCATACATACTATATTCTGTAAAATGGCTAACTGTAGCAATTTTTGACAAGATGACTTTATTTTTTTTATTTTATTAATCTTTCACCCGGGTTTAATATTCTGTAGTAGAACAATGAGTACAGTGAAGTGTTCCATTTCTAGATCAGAAGAAAAGTGTCGTTCCCCATTTTAACAATGAGGTAGGTGTCAATGACATTACCAAACTAAATTACTTGGAATGAAGTAAACTCATTTATAATACACTGTACAAAGTTTTGTTATTAAATATCAAGTAGTTTTTTGAAATTTTAACTAAAATGTTATTTGAAAGAGTGTTTTCAAGGTAGCATTACTCCTACATTTTTCACTTTAGGGACAAATTGTAAACACATTTTCTAATTTTTTTTTTTTTTTTTTTTGCGATCTATCACCACACGAAACTAACACACTTTGCCCTAATTCATCCTGTATATGTTACACTGATATTGTACTACATATTAAAAATGCTTCTCAAAAATAAAGAGGGAATTATTTACAAATATATTTATTTTATTTAATGTTGCCTTCGTATTTAAAAAAAATTTAACACTTATGACTAACCTAACACAATGTTAACCTCCTGCATAAACAAACTACTAATGTAATACAGCAATAGGTGTTTGTAATAAACATTTAAATCCAGGTTCTACACCCAAATCCACCTCAAATACTAGAATGGATTATTTCTCGCTGCACTCCTACTTCAGTCCAGTCCAGGTGTGTTTATAGTAGTGTGTAAGTTCAGATCAGACAGTCCAATCAAGGTTGAATCATGGTTGACATTACGATCAAATGGCTAGTGCATGGGAATTGTTGGTAGTACTTACTGTCGAGTGGCTCATGCATGGGATTGTTGGTAGGTGGTTACTTACTGTCTAGTGACTCATGCATGGGATTGTTGGTAGGTTGGTAGGTGGTTACTTACTGTCTAGTGACTCATGCATGGGATTTTTGGTAGGTTGGTAGGCGGTTACTTACTGTCTAGTGACTCATGCATGGGAATTTTGGTAAGTTGGTTAGGTTGGTTGGTGTTTACTTACTGTCTAGTGGTTCGTGCATAGGGTTGTTGGCTAGTGTGGGGTCCAGCGTATAGTGCGGTGTATGCTCCACATTTGATTGGTGACTCATCGGACTAGTGTCGTGCCTTCTCCAGCTACCCTCATGGCCACCCCATGTCGGAGAGTCTTGGCTTGTCGTGTTCTGCATCCACTCCGGGAATGTGTCTCCTATTGTTGCTGCCATTCTGTAGCTGTATCCTTTAACAACACTCATTACCGTTTATTAAATTTCTGAATTCACGTAAGCACAGCTATTTTGTTTTCAACAAGTATTGCGTCACTCTTGATTTTTGTAAAACATAACTTACTGACGACTATTCCTGGTGAATTAAGCAGATTTGTTTTTTATTTCCTTTCAGCTCATTCCTATCTTTCCTATGCTATTGTATGTAACAAACATAATTTATAGATTTCTCTGTATTCAAAAAGATATATACTCATGGCATGAACCGCAGCCTACGCAGAGAATTTTGTGTCGCTGTTTTGTGCAACTAATTACAACACCAGACATAAAAGTGTGGTAAAGTATTATGATGCTAAACCGTATGTAAGTTAATAAATTCCCTAAGCATTTCCCTCGAAACAAATCAAGCACTTTACGCTTCAAATCAGAAAATGTGTAAATTCACACTAGAGATAGTGGAAACTTACAAGAATCTTTTATGCCATTGTGTTCTACAAAACAGTGTATTGTTCTGCAACTTTTTATCCTAGTAGATCGTACATAACGACTGCAGTGTCACTACTTCTATCATTAAGGGCGGGTTACTGCAATTTTCATCATCATGTTTTTGTTTTTCATTTGTACCAGATATTTTTTTTCTTATTTCCGACACAAAATGTGACTAAATTTTGCTCTTATGAAATTTTTTTATTTGTCATGGTTTTCTCGCAATAGCTTGTTAAAGTCAAAATTTGTGTATTACAGTTTTAATGACGACACTAAAACCGACTGACATACCAATTTGGAAAATTTTCACAGTGGATAAAGACGCCGCAGGCTACTATGTTACGTCCATAAAGGCAAAGATAAATTTTTTTTTTGCATTTAAATAAAAATACTGAATCTTGAAATAAAAAAGTGTAAAATTCAATAATTTTTTTAAAAATACCAAATTTTTTTTTTTTGTTAGACATAGCTGAATTTGTAGCCTACAACATCGTTATTCACTGTGATTTTTTTTCAGTTTGGTAAGTGAGTTGGTTTAGCATCGTCCTTAGAATGGAAACTTGGAAATTTTGGCTTTAACAAGCCATTATGCAAAAACTATACAAAATAAAAAAGTCTTATAAGAGGAAAATTTTGTTACATTTTGTGTCCAAAACAAGGAAAAAAAATAACCGGTAGGAATATAAAAATAAAAACATGGTGATTAAAATTGCAGTAGACCACGTCCTTAAGTGCAATCACTGCATTTCTCTACTCTTCTATCTTTTTAAATGGTTGTTTCTCAAGATATGTGTTCAAATTAATTCAAAACTGAGCTCTGCAGTTACATTGGTCTATGCTACAGTGGCACGTTCAATAAAATGATAGGATTGCCATTTAGAGTCCCACAGCAAAAACCTTACTGTGCGAATACTGTATGTGTATTGACGACTTTTGAGCATAGAGACGATATCACAATACACATACCGGCCAGTGTTGCCTGTAGTGCCTAATCGATTTTTGTCTCTCTAGCTCACACAAACATAAACACACACCACTCCCTCCCCCGCCCCTTTTTTCCAGAGTCGCCTTAGTGGTGTTTAAGTGGAAAAAAGCGTAATTTTGTATTTGTATGAAACAGTGTTATTTTATAGATGTATTTGGGAGTACATTTTCCTATTACAAGAAAAAGTTATCAGAGCAAGTTTTATCAGAATGGCATTTCAAAGTTGAAATATATGTATTTTTCGTTATTATAAGCTGCATAAGTTAATTAATGTAATAAAATGAAAAGAAAAAATCACTTTGAAACAACTGCTTGACGTACAGAAAAACTCATTAAAAAAAGTTTGTATTAAAAATAATGCTAAAAAATAAAAAAATTGATTTAATTTTTAAAAATTTTTTTAATAAATACGTGTTTTGCAATGGATTTTTATGTGTGTCATATGGTAGCCTGTGGCATTAGATTAAATGTGATTTTTTTATTTTGTAATGCTGATTTTTTTTGCATGTTAATAAAACAATTTAAAAAATCAAATTTTAACTTTGAAATGCAACCACGGCAAAACTGGCTGAGCTATTTTTTTTTTCTACTAGAATATGTACTCACAGATAACGTATACAAAACTTACATATAAAATCATGATCCCCCCCTCCTACTTAAGCATCCTTAAGAAACATCAGGATCTATATAAGGCGGTTCGGGATTAAGTGATCACTCAAATAAGTCCTGCTAAATTTCTATTTTCAGCCAATGTGTATCTTTCCGCCCGTAACAGCTAACGACAGGAAACGCCTTACCTCTCTGGACGCGTCACTTAATGCTTGCACGTGCAAGACAAATTTTGTAGTAGATAGGAACATACATGGTTTGGTAAAAAAAAAAAAAAAGTTAATTAAACCTATAAAATACGAGTATGTCGATTTCAGTTCATTTTATTACAGTACTGCTGTATTAAAATAAGAACATAAACGGAACTATATGCAGTACGTCGCTACCAACCATACAAGCAGTAAGGCAACTATATTGTTAATGTTGAATTCAATGCCGTAATGGCTAGTGATATTTTTTATAGGTTAAAATTTTAGTGCTCACTTTATTCCGAACCACGTATCAAAGATGTTAGAAGGGTCCAGATGGAGTATGTCGCCGAGAATTGTAACCAAACAAACGCTTGACGTGGTTGGTACCAATATGGCCGACTAATTAAAAAAAAGAGGAAATTTTAGTTAGGAGGTGTGTAAACAGGGCTAAAATATAGAGTTTTCAACCTAAAACATCAATTAAAGAGCATAATACATTAATTTAGCATAAAAAATAACCAGTCTGATGTGAATTTTTGAGGTTAAATCAGTATGGCGGCTGGCAAATTTGGTATGTACCTCTCCTCCCTCTTGGCTTCAATCCCCTCGCCTACATTCAGACCTTATGCTACCCCCGTGGCACGTATACCTAAACTTACCCGAGACAAGAGTTGACGCGCGCGTTAGGTCCGACTGTCTGCCTGTCCTCCGAGACAGCGCGCGCAGTAGACTCACGTTCAAGGTCACAGGTGGTGTTGTCAACGTACCTGCCTCGTTATGGCAGTTATCACAGGAGCATTCACACGAGCCTCACATTAGCACTTTCCCGCCAAGAGCCACTTACTTGTGTTAATTATCCTCGTCTTAACCAGGTATTGGACGTCCATGGCGACAGCCTGGAGTGTTGTTCAATGTTCACGTCCCCAGGCAAGGTCGGCGTTATTTCTACGTCGCTTTCCTCGAGCTATTAAGGCGGCCGCCTGATGAAGGGTATGTTTGTGTGTGTGAGGCGAAAATCTGTGCCCAGAGTCGTAAACTCGCGTTCTGTGTTCCCGTCGTAACGTTTCTACTGTGGGAATTTAAGCGGTGACCCTATCATTTTATTGAACTCGTCACTGTAGCAAAGTCCAATGTACTTGTAGACTTTAATTTCGGTCAAATTCGTTACATATATCTTGAGAAACAAGCACGTGAAAAAGCCAGTTTTAGCAAAGTTCGAGGACCTTAAAATAACACTTCCAATGTGCGTGGTGTCTTGAATGTCACATTCACAAGTAGTCTGAAATGTGTTTTATATTCGTAGACAAGCACTGTGGACGCATGTTTACTGGTCTCTGAGAAAAAAAAAATTGGTTGTCTGTAAAGTCGGTTTACTGACGATAGTTGAACGTGACAACGTCTTAAGAAAATACTGATGGAATGGTATCATTTTTCAAAAGAAAATTTTAATTTCATTTGTTTAATATATTTGGATGTATATAGAGAAGGAAGTAATTGGAAATCACAATGAAATTGATCAAGTTATATTTATTTGTAC
>PNEQ01083156.1:52768-66538 GCA_003012365.1 Medauroidea extradentata | reverse complement strand
TCCACGCAGACGCATCGCTCACTCAAGTAGGAGAGAGACGGATGTCGAACGCTGCCGAACGCAAAGGTCGATTGTACTTCTTTGTCGCTCGTTCCGCGCTCTCGCTTGCACTTCAAGCCTTACATGGAACGCCTCAGAGCGAGGTAACGCCGCATGAGTCATGTTTTTTCGTGCGTGCAGCCGGCTCTATCGAATTATAAGACGTTGTCACGTCAAAAAAAACGTAACTCCTAACACGCTGTTTTCAACTTTTTTTTTTATTTTTAATATTTGTACCATATAGTTTTTTATTATTTTATACATAAATTGTGATTAAATCTTTCTCTTAGGAAATTTTTGTATCTCTCATAGTTTTTGCGTAATGAGTCGTAAACGTCAAAATTTAGTTTTTACCGTTTTAAGTACGCCACTAAAACCAACTGACATTCCAAACTGAAAAAAATTCACACTATATAACAATGTTGTAGGCTATGATTTGACATAATATAAAAACAAAAAAAAAAAAAATATATATTTTTTGTACTTGTGAAAAATTTTTGACATTTTTTAAATTTTCATTTCAAAATTTGCATGTGCCAGAACCATCACTTGCGACTGGTTGGGCATAGTTGCCTTGACACAAGGCCGTCTTTAGACAGCAGCTGCTACATATACGCACAGCACAAGCACAGGGAATTACAGCACGAACGGCGCACACTGTGTTAACGAACAAGCCGCCTCTCTCACTTGTAGTGGAAATACTCGGTGAATAAGTAGGTTTAGGCTCTTACTACTGGAATAAATACACCGTAATGTTGCTTGCTATCCGTCCTTCGGTAACGCCCGCAAGGTCCCTATTGCCTCGGTGACTGCCCGTAATAGAAATATTCAAATGTTTGTTTCGCGGGTGTTCTCTGGTGGAGGTGCGAGGTTAATTACACGACCCCAGACAGTCTCCGTCGTGCGGTTAGCTGCTGGACCCACAACTTGTGGTTGTGCAAAAATACCGCGGTTTCAATAACTCCTGTGATCGCGGGCCGTGGCAATCTCACGTCCACCTTCCTCGGCGACCATCTCGCGAGTCCCCCAAATATACCAAAATGGAGGTTTATATTGAAGGTCGCCTCGAAACTCGTCAGCCAATAGCGGCTCCTCTCCGAGGACAATAGGGTTACTCTGTGTAGCAGTTACTCCCGATCCGTTTATTTAATTGAACCGGAATTTTACCAACTTTACATTGTCAAAATTGAACATAATGTAGTAGCTACACATTACTTAATCAATTCCTACTTACATATTTTAAACTAATACTGAGTAGAGGTACTCTGTAAGCTCCGCCCCCTGGTGGGCAGCTTTGTTTTCCTCCTCCATATATTCTAGCTCCTTCCTGGGCCTGCCATAAAACCATCCATGTCTGCCTCGCCTGTCGGCTGAATACTTAATTTAGAAACTGGAATTATATTTGTACGACAATTTTGATTATCTTACAACCTTTTACTTAAGATCCGCGATAAAGTGTGTGCTTTTGGAACTATAAGTTACGTTTGTTTCAGCTAATTTATAGTTTCTCGCTTCTTTTTAATGTTATCAAATCACCCTAAACAACAAAGTGTATAGGTTGTGCCGCAACAAAACGTTTACGTCTTACCTCACAGAAAACAATACTTTTTAATTGTTATTCTAGACGGTATGGCCTTCAAAAACGTTCACTTTAACACGAACCCGTAACGTTTCTGTTGTACGTGCAGCCAAAAATCAAGCAGGACAGATACTACACTAGTATATCTATATGTTTATCAAGTTGTATAAGATGCTTTAAGAGTAGTAACGAGTATTTAAATTTTAATTTGATTGCGTGTGCGGAAAATAAAGCAAATTAAGTGCGCCGCCTTCCACGCGCTTCAGATGCACTGTAGTGTGAGTGGAAATAAGGTTTTTAATACGAAACATATTCCTCATGAACCCATAGTGTCAGTGTAGGTTAAGAAAACGCACTTCAGACAAGGGCGAGATATTATTGTTAAATACACCATGCATGCTAATTAAAACCACTGTTTTTAAGCCCTCCGACATAGCTAACAATGGTCTTTTCGGGCTGTCATACTTCAAAATGTACAAACCGGAAGTATGTGAAACTCATAACCTTATACTGAACTTTACTTCAGATTTTCCAGCAATAAAATGCTCAAACTAAAAAAAAAATTTTAAAAATTCAATATATTTTTTTAATACAAATAATTTTTATTCTTTATTTTTGTGAGCATGACACTGTAGCCTGCAATGTCTTTATGCACTGCGATTTTTTTTTTTTAATTTGGTGTATCAGTTGGTTTTAGTGTAGTCCTTAAAATGGAAACATGCAAAATATGACTTTAACAAGCCATTACGCGAAAACCATGAAAGATAAAAAAATTTCGTAAGAGCCAAAATTAGTCACATTTTGTGTCTAAAATAAGAAAAAAAAATATCTGGTACAAATAATAAATAAAATAATTGGTGATGAAAATTGTGGTAGACCGCGCCGTAAATGTGCGCCTTAAGGTCGATCTTATAGCTACGTCGCTTGTGAGACTAGGCGCGGGTAGACGAGGGAACAACAGCCCTTCTACGACATGAACAACTCCACAAGCCCAGCAGGATTGATGGTGTAGAGGGGAGACGGTCGTTGACTAACCAGAGACTGAATACTGAATGAGTCGGTGCGGAATTAGACCTTGGAGGGGTTGCCAGGGGCGGGTCCTTGTTTGCTGCTAGAACAACCCCCTACCTCCACACTTACCCCCTCTGCGCGTTCATTAAGTCAACAAAAACCCCAGTCGCCCTGCGCTTCTGAATAGTTAATTCAGACACTTTATATCATCAGGAATTTACGTGCACGTTTGCCTGCCGCGCGACGTGCCAGACACTTACCCTTGTACGTGACGACAAGAACTACTTGTTTAGTTTCTGCACTGTTGGTGTCCTGTGCTTCGGGGAACAGTTCCAAGGCGTACCGCCATCTTGGCTTCGTACCATGTATTTATCTTGCCTAGGTTATGTTTCAAGAGTCACAACTAATTATTTTATTCTCCTGACAAAACTGATACCAGCTTCTCGATGATGACCCAAAAGCGACGTTTGCTAGGACAAACAAGAAAACATTGAAGAACATAGGAGTTTTTCTCAGACGAGCCAGGCGAATCCTTCCCACACCCATTTTTCCTCCGTAATTTGGCAATTCCTCTTGGGATTTTTAAAGTGTATTTTATTACATTCTTAAGATACGGTATTATAAATATATACCCTCATCTGTTACTTGATGATGACAAAGAATGTATGTTAGATAATATGTATAACGATAAATAGCAAACGGATTGCCCAGCTAAATCACGGGCCAATACTGTTCAAGAATATCAACTTTAATGAAATTTTTTGATAAACTTCCCCGGTTTGTTATTCATGAAAATGGAGCATTAGTCGAGAGAATATTACATGAGGAATTGAAAAAAAAAAAAAAAAAAAAAATAGGTTGCCTATTTTCCTTTCAGCACAACTATGAAGTTGCGAGATACAAACATGTGATAGAATACCCTCATTGGAAATTTAATTCAATATTTTATGAAATGAAAGGTTATTTTACTGTATGTCGAACAGTATTAGGTTGCCTTATCATAAGTGTGGCACGTGAATGGTTGCCTAGGTGTTTTAAGTGTTAAGTTTTAAGCGCGAGCAGTGAGAGTGGCAGAGAAGCGTTACGCACGACACTCCATGCGACAGATAATTCAACGTTAAAAGCATTAATCTTTAACTGTAGGTTTCTTGAAGCCAATTTGAGAAAATTAAACAGTAGAAATCCTAGACAATAGTTTTAGCCAACATTTAAAACAAAATTGTTTCCAGTGTGACGAACTTCTGAGGCACAATCTCTGTCGCCGGAACCTCGTGCATTTCACTGCGACGCAAGAGATCACGCGTAACGAATTAGTAATTCTGGATAAATATTTACTCACAAAGTTGGCAAATATCGTTATCTAGGATTGTCACTGAGTATTTTGTCCGTATTGACGTCGAAAAAAGCGTAGAAATCAATTGATACTTTCAGCGTTTATTTATCTACCACGCACTCTTAAGGCCTCGCTCTATAGTTTTGCAGTAGATTCAAAAATATTTTTTAACGCAAATTAATACATATATCAAAAATTCATTCCTACAGTTTCAACACTCATATATCACCATTTGTATCTCAAAGTTTCTGCTGCAAAACACCAAACTGTGTTTCAGATTTTTGCCCCTGAAATAGCACGTATTTAGTTGTCAAAATAAATCGAAATGAAACAAATTAATTTTTTTGCTATCAAACGGTACATTATTTTAAAAATCGCTCTGGAAAAATTGTACATCGTATGACTGTACACAGTCTCAGGTTTTTTCAAAGCGTTTGGTCAAAAGATAATGGAGTTATTTGAAATTGTTTGAAATAAATGAAAGGTAATGGCCTTAAATACTTGAATTAAGACATATCAAATATTAACAAAAATATGGATTAATGTTTAATTCACACAATTAGTTATCAACAGTACAATACAACAAAACATAATCGTGGAATAAAAATTCAAGGAACTTATTCTGATTCTGACTCGTCAGAAGTGCCAACATCAAAATCTAATTCTTCTTAGTTTTCTTTGTGTTTCAATGTGACGAGTACATCCTCGACTTGCAAGGGTGTACAAATCACGTTGGCTTCAAATAGCCATCCAAAAACCAACCACAGTCTTTCGGGCTTATTTTGACGCAGCATGCATCAGTTGCATGAAACCACCTTGCATTAACATTAATTGTGCAATTTTTTTTTTCTGTCTAAGTGAGATCCAGCATGGTGGGATCAGTTTGGAGTCGATGCCTTTAACCTTTTTCATAAATTATATATTATAATCTTTGTCTTTGTTTGTTCCATATGTTAATGGATCATGCGATATCTAGCGTCATTGACGCTTATACACAGTTTGATCCCATAAATAAGAGCAGTAAACTCCTGAATACATTCAATTTTCTCTTCGACGAAAATATATGTTGGGTCTGTCAATGATGCGAATATTTCCTGGAAATCTGTTCGTCTTGAAAATATTTTAAAAGGCTTGAATTTACCTTTGTTATAAAACGCAGCTGCGTAGTCAGAGCTTGTAAATGCATGGAAAGCTGGCAGACACAGGCATAAAGTAGAACCCAACTTCATCGCCAGCTCAGTACAATTTATGCAATCAGGATCTTATTGCTTTTCGTTGATGATGAACCTGTCAGTCAAATTTGATTCTCCGTAACTTTTTGGATATTGGCCAGTAAAATTACCAAGACTTCGGTATCATTTGCTCTGACCAATATTTTCGAACTTGGTGGGGCTTTTGATATGTGAAACATTATCCGAGTATCTGCCTCTTCGTGTTGACATGAATAATCTTCTTCTTCATGCTTCACGACGTGGTGCCCGATTATATATGGTAAGAAAAACAGACTTCACCAACTGTTATAAAAACTTTTTGTTTTAGATTATTGATACTAAATTATAATTTTCTCAATAAATAGCCAAGAATTGTATCAGGTGTTTCTTTGAAACGGTAATTTTTGGGCTTCATAGAAAATCGCTTGGTCTCGGTTGAAGGGACTCTTGGATACGATACGGTGTATCGAACTCCAGTCGACTTTGACGTTCACGGTGTTTGATAGAGGGCGTTAAGTGTCAAAAATGATGTGTTCTTCAGAGGCGTTAGTAGTGCACAATTTTATCAAAATAGACTCAGCAACCTTGTCAAAAGTACGAGGTATAGATGACCCGATAGTAAATACCGTATATTATTTCAATACCGATGCTCGTAGACTAAACTGTTTCGACGTTAGACTTGAATATTTTGGCTAGCTTGGATGTATCAGTTTTCTGCTACTCACCAGTACACAAGAAAAGTGCAGGCAGCACAGCAGCTAACGGAAACGATGAGCTGTATTCTATGTTGATGTCTTTTTCAATACTTATCGCGAGTAATCTGCCGAAGATGTCTCGCTCCATTTTAAGAAGAGCCTTTTTAATTTTGTCTTTGCTGGTTTGAGCTTTGGTGACGGACTGTGAAGAGAAATTCAGTATCTTGTTACACTTTAGCGGTTTTTCGAACATTTCGGAAGAGGAATTGCACTTCGAAATAAAAGTCGGTTTTTGTGTATTTCCAACCGACTTAGCGTTGATTAGGTAATCACAAACTCCAGGAGTTGCTGCTTTACCAGTTGAAATTTTGAACAAAACGTGTTTATCGATGCTGTTACAGAAGGGGTTCAGTGTATTTCTGATAGTCTCAGTGATACTTTAGGGACTTTCGTCATCCTTTTTAGTTAAACTCGTAGCAGGGCACGCAAGGTATCATCTTTTTGGTCCTTACGTTGCGAGTAAGTGCCCATCTTTGTCGTTTTGATTTGGAGTCTGCGGCAAGATTGTACGTTAATTGATTAGATGCATCAGCATTAGTGGTCTGCTCTAGCGTCAAGTCAGTGGGTGATCTGGAGAAACAAGATTTAGTACGTCGGACACTGAATTAACTGATGAGGGTATATTAATAACGCCAGTTCACGTGTTCGTACCTGGACAACTTCATAGTTGTGCTGAAGGGAAAGTAGGCAACCTATATTTGTCAAATTCTTCATGTAATATTCTCTTGGCTTATGCTAGACTTTCATGAATAACAAATCGGGGAAGTTGATCAAAAAAGTTAATTATACAGTAGATATTATTTAACAGTATTGGCCCGTGGTTTAGCTAGGCAATCCATGTGCGATTTACCAATATACCTTTGTTATCTTCAAATAAAAGTTGAGATGTTTCTAGTACCGTATCTCGTACTATTAGTGCATGCGATGGCTGCAGTTAATTCGGCTTGTTTCCTCGTAATGTTTTTCTTGGTTCTCTGAGACGATACAACATTGAAATGGCGTATGTCTATAATATTTCATTTAAGAAGAGTATAACCATTGCTGAAATTATCATAGCAATATTTGGAAAGTTTACGAGTTGAGCTGAAATCGCTTCACGTCATCATTATTTTCCGATACCGTATTACAAATATAGCAGCTATCTTGTTGAAGATCTCACTCGATACATATAACCTGGTAAGAAGACAGACGTCACTTATACACACTGAGCAGTTTTCGAATAAACTTGCAACAGAATAAATTCTGAAGGTGAGCAGATAACGTAAAACCACCGCGCAGATTTGTTGAAAGTTTTGCCTATTTTTTTAAAATTGTTTTATTGTTTTGGCTAATTATCAACTTAAATTAAATAAATGTCATTATAGTCAATGACAAATAAAAATTATTATTTTTGCTTTGAAAAATTACACTACATTGTAAAAATAATTTACTACACATCTAAGTGGTGGTTTTTGCTCCCTTGGGAAAGATCATTGTTAACAGTTTGGCACAGGGACAATTTATGCCGCTTGAGCACTGGCATTGCTAAGAGGCATAAACCAACCAATCACAGAGCTTTTCTGAATTTTAAGTTACGTGAACGTTATAGTTTAAAAGCCAAAATTTGTTTGTTTTTCACTTTAAAATTAAATTAAATTCCTTTTTTTTTCCTCTTTGCCAAGCCTAGTTAAATTTAATTCTACTATGGTTTCGTATTTTATCAAATCCGTTAGCGATAGCAGCGCTACTAAAGGCAGAATTTTTCCCGGTGTCAAACTCTCTCATAAGATAACACATTTTCTTTCTAATCTGTAGTAGAATTAACCTTAGCGTGGTCTTAATCGAATGCAGAATCATGAACGGTAAATGGTACTGGACTTGTTTTGGAAGTAATTTACTTGAACGTGTCACGTGATATCGCCAACCATTATTATTTAAACCTTGCACGTTCCAAAGTCACACTTGCTCCAACTTGCCGCGAGCAAAGTAACAAGAGCCTTGCAATTTTTTCCCCCACGAGGAGGCGAAGGCATAGGAAAAGTTGCGTGGATGAAAGCGAGCCTAGGGTGGCGGTGTATATACTACACGAAACTTCCTCCGCGGAAATAAGCTGAAAAAAGTGCACTCCATTATGTATACGCGCTGGGGACGGAAACAATTTGTGCCGTGGAACTATGGGCCGGGGGGAGGGGGGGTGTAATGTAAGGTGAAGGGAAGCGTGTTTGTTAGGTTGGTACGGGAAACACACTCAGCGATGGCGGCGAGGAGTACTTCAGCAACAACTACCGTTCAGTTTTATTTTCTTCCCATTCGACCATCGCGGCCGAGGTTAGAGGTTCGAAGCCTGGATAATTCATGGCTGTGTTACGCTTCAAGAGGGATTACTATCTAGCGTCTTGTGTTGTCTAGTTTTTCGCCACGTTTTACAACAAGAGGATGGTGCGCGACTATCTTTATTTGACAGTATTTTCCCCAAAACAAGTATTCCTGAAGACTACGGTCGTAGAAGTACAGGTCTGGACACTCGCCTATCTACCAATGTATTTTGCTTGACCCCCTTGTTGTTTGGCTGTAGTTCGTCAAGTTACCGAGAATATTGTGTTTTACTGGCGCTTCAGTTAGGGCGGTCGGACTCAAACTCCGCCCACATTTTTCCATTGTTAAATTTATAAAGTAAATAAAGATTGCTGGAGCCTTTTCTTAAAATTGTGAGCGAAGAAAGTATTTCATAAATTGATAAAAAATACGTTCTGATAAATTGTTTATTTTAGTGGAAAGGAAGTGGGCGGAGTTTAGTCCGACCGCCGTAACATCAGCGCCAATAAAACACAATATTCTCGGTAACTTGGTGAACTACGGCCAAACAACAAGGGGGTCAAGTTTCCAGGCGAATGTCCAGACCTGTTCTTCTACGGCCGTGCTGAAGACGTATCAACATTTTTGACATTTCACACTTTTAAACGTTAGTCTACGACACCCTTCACATTGTCAGGTAATATATTACTCCCATACTATCCGACATTTCTTTTAAGATAAGAATATTGTCTTATTCCTAGGAAACCTAGTTTTTCGCGAAAATAATTTTGCCCCAAATTGTTTCAGTGTCTTACGTGCACATCTGCAATTCTGCTTAACGATAATTGGCAGCGTGTCTATGCGAAGAGCCGTATATCATTTGACTGAGGCAATTACAGTAAAGTCTCTGTAACACCTCACGGCTGTGATGTGCCGGTAGAATCCCAAGGCTCGAGAGAGTTAAAATATCCAATCACTGACCATGAAGCAGAACTGCAGATATGCACGTACGGTATTGAAACAAAGTGGGGCAAAATTATTTTTGCGAGAATCAGGGGTCCCTACTTATTCCTTATCCTTATCTATCTTAAAGCCGAAACAGCTATAGGTTTCCCACGATAAGGCCAACCTTTTACTATTCACATTACGGCAAATGGCAAAGATCAGTTCCTTGCGCCTATTCAAAATAAATACACTGAAAAAAGAGTGTAGTTGTAGGTACCATACGTCTGTTAAAAAAGGGACAACAAAACAGTTTGGTTGTCGGTACTACTCTGGACAGTTCCTTCAATAATATGTTTTGTAGAAGTAACTAAGAGCCTTGTTGTTTTTACAAATCAGATTGTAACTTCTACAAAACAGATTGTTAAAGGAACTGTCCAGAGTAGTACTGATAGTCAAACTGTTTTGTTGTCACTATTTTAAAAGACGTATGGTACCTACAACTATACTCTTTTTACAGTGTAGGTCACCTTTTGTTCTTTTATTTTATACTACCTGTCCCGGCGTGCATTGTAATGCCCATTAAAATTTTTTGGGTGCCCCGTTCTATCCTCTTCCCCCCCCCCCAACCCATTATCTTTGGAAGAAACGTTCGCGGGCGTATGCACAACTCACCAAAGTATTTTTCCACTATTTTTTTTTGGAAACCTGTTTTGCCCTGTTACACCATACCATCCCCAATTTTCATGAAAGAAACCTTCATGGCCACTTGCACAAAAACTCACCAAAGTTTCATTTGTATGTTTGTAAATAATTGTATAAAAGTAAATGTAACATTTTCAGTGCCATTTTTGTAACGGGTGCTTTCCTAAAAAGGTTGTTGAACTTACCTTGCGGCACCTTTAGCTGTTTGCTATCAAATTCCGTCTATAGTTGCTTCACATCTGAGAGTTATGAAATCAGTGATATTTCAAGGTGCTATATTGTCACTTGGTGACGACACTGGTAGATTCCATGTGTAGTCTTTGATAAGCAGCAGTTAAATGTTTCTCCGTGTTATAACTGTTGCCGGTTAGGAGGAGATAAATAAGCCGGAGATGAACGTAACAGAGTTTGTTACTTAAAGGATACACAAAGAAATAATATTTAGTACAGAATATATTGAGGAAGGAGAGCTATGTGAAGAAGAAACGGGAGATACATTAAGAGGGCGTGGTACATAATTCAACGCTGAAAGCATTAATCTAGAAATGTAGGTTTCTTGAAGCCAATTTGTGAAAATTAAACAATAGCAATCCTAGACAATAGTTTTAGCCAACGTTTTAAACAAAATTGTTTCCAGTATTTTGAACTTCTGAGGCACAATCTCTGATGCCGGAACCTCGTGCATTTAACTGCGGCGCAAGAGATCACGTGTAACTAATTATTAATTCTGGATAAATATTTACCCATAAAGTTGGCAAATACCATTATCTAGGATTGTCATTGAGTAATTTATCCATATTGGCTAGGAAAAAAAAGCGTCAAAATAAATTGATATTTTCAGCGTTTATTTATCTACCACGCACTCTTAAAAATCGTTCTCCTTCCCTAAACCAAAGGGAGACTCACCGCCTCTACCGATGTTGAAGGTGGAGGAAGAGAAGTCCATCGACGACGGTCCTCGCTCTGGGTCGCAAGAGGTCGGCGCCAGGACTCGAACCCCGAGTCGACTAGTGCGTTCGCGGCTGGAGCAGATGATCGACTTCACTCGAGCCGGTATCTCGTTGTCGTTACCACAAATACCGTAAAAGGATAATACTATTTTTGGTTACCATTATTCGCACCCCCCCCCCCCCCCCCCACCAAGACCAGACAACTGGAATACTCAATCGCTAATAAATTCTGCACTACTCATCAAAATTCGACGAGGTTTTCTTGCCGAGTAGATATTTTATCAGCGGAGTTTAGTTATGTAGCACTAAGAAGCAGTATGCTTAACTTTCGAGGAAAAAATTAAAAATGGTTTTTAGGAAAATAAGGGCTTGAAACTACAAAATCTACAAAAATGGAAAACTATAATTTTTTATTTTATAATATCTGGGCCTCTATATTAACCGAAGTTAAACAATACTCGCGTTTTGATTTCAAGTTAGTTGTACTATCCGAAAATCTCTACACGAGAGGTTCACAGATTTTAAAACTCGAGTATATTTGAAATTCGGTTACTATAGCGGCCTAGATATCCCACTCGTCCGCTCGACATCGTACCTTTCTGTATCTCAAGTCTTCGGATTCCTGGTCTTCTTTCGTTGCCCACGTTGTGTGGTTGTCGATGAGCCAACACCCGCTGACAGCCTTCCTGCGACGCCGTTAACATCGCAGGGTTGCGAAACCGTGTCAGCCCATAAAACTGTTTCTTCGCCGCAAAAATAGAAGTTCGTCATGACCACAGACCCTCATTTCTAGCTTGGCTTTCCTGATATCTGTTTTTCAAGGGTTGCCGGGATCACTCCAGGCCACGGTCGTAGAAGTACAGGTCTGGACACTCACCTGGAAACTTGACCCCTTGTTGTTTGGCTGTAGTTCACCAAGTTACCGAGAATATTGTGTTTTATTGGCGCTGATGTTAGGGCGGTCGAACTCAAACCCGCCCACTTCCTTCTCACTAAGATAAACAATTTATCAAAATGTATTTTTTTTATCAATTTATGAAATACTTCCTTCGTTCGCATATTTAAGAAAAGGCTCCAGCAATCTTTATTTTCTTTATAAATTTAACAATGAAAAAAAGTGGACGGAGTTTGAGTCGGACCGCACGGAAAACAGCGCCAAAAAGTAAATAACAAGGGGGTGAAGCAAAATACATTGGTAGATAGGCGAGTGTCCAGACCTGTTCTTCTACGACCGTGCTCCAGGCGTATGGTACATACTGGTGGTAGAGAGCAGGGGTGAGGGGAGGTGGCAGGGTTCATCAGGTCAGGACAGAGGTGTTAGATGGTAACTCCAAAATCCTGGTACTGACATCACAATAAAGCTGGTACATTAAACGCAAACGTGGTACATGGTAAAAAAAAATCTGCAAATGCTTACATGCATGAACAAATACTGAAACACGTGTTAAGTATTTTAAGAGAAAAATACATCGAAAATGATCAAAGAATACTCTTAGCTAACAGAAAATCAGAGACTCATCTCCACCAAAGCTTGGATGATGCAATATCCTGCAATAATATGTGTGCAGATTCATGCTCAGAATTCAGAAGGTATGTCGTGCCAAAACACATTTTCGTGTTTAGAAAGGTTCTACTGAAAATATTGTTTAATGATGCATTTTAATACAATTTAATACGGTACTTTCGCGTACCAGGACGAAAGTGTCCTGGTACATGGTACAGCACCCTGAAAACTGGTACGTGTACCAGGATCCTGGTACGTCTAACACCCCTGCTCAGCCCAGTGTCGTCGAGAACGCTGACTCGTTACAATACTAAGCTATTAAAGTTCGCAGACTTCGCGGTCGTTGCCTGTATCTTCTAGGCTCGTGGGTTGTCAGAAAGGTTACAGTTAGGTACTGCTGCTGCAACTCTTCCCTCAAGATGGAGGCTGCAATGCTCTCCAAAACGTCGGGAAGAAACACGACAGTTGTTGGCTCCACATCAGACTCTAACCGAGTTCTGTTTCCTGCCGAATATATTAGTCACGAAATCGTATTGCAGTTTATAAAAAGGAAGAATGTTTTGTACTCACCTACTATTTATTTCTTACTTTCACCTAAATTTCCAGTTCGTTTTCTACAATTAAAAATTATATTTTATTTTCCTTTCAAAATACATTTTTTTTTGTTGTTTTGATCCATACGTAATTTCTTTAAACACATAAACAAAATATAGCTCTCCATAGAACATTAAAACAGTTGCATTTCTGACAAACATTGACGCGGCTACAACCCACAAGCCTAGAAATCACTAAACCATGTGTATATGTCAAATAAAATTTTTCCATAATACCGGAAATTTACATGAGAAATACTTTTAGTTTCGTAGGTTGCAAGTCCATGTGTTTCTGCACGCATGTTCATGCATTGTAAAATAGAAAATTTATGTCACTCCGTGTGCTCGTTTAGTTAGCGTGTTACACATCCGCTTTCTAAAGCTAAGGTTAATACTTCCACAGATTGGAAATAAATATGTTTTCTTATGGGAGAGTTTGGCACAAGAAAAATTTTTGCCACTAGTTTCACTGCTATCGCTAAGGGATATATTAAAATACGTGACGGTATTAAAACTAATTATAACTAGTCTTGACAAAGAGAAAAGTTATTAAATTTGATTTAAAACTTAACAATAAACCAATATCGGTTTTTAAATAAATACATTAAGGGCGCCGCCTACAACGCGTTTAAAAGGTGTTACAGTTTGTTCGTAAATACGTTTTTGCGAAGCTATTGTTACAAGTTTGAGAACACAAACTTTACATGTGGGCAATTCCCATGAGTTCTTTGGGATAGAGGTCTATAATTACAAATAAAAGAGTTAAATTAAGTACTGGATTTAATAGCTCACAAAGCTACGAAATACACAAAACAGTAATCAACTAGAACTCTCACAACACAATTAGTTATGCACACAATTACTCCTGTGTCAC
>PNEQ01083156.1:0-52668 GCA_003012365.1 Medauroidea extradentata | reverse complement strand
CCTAAATAGGTTTAGCGGATGTTGCTGTGTCTCCTAACCTGCAGAATTATCGTTGTCGACGATGGCCCTGGTATTGGGCCGGTGTGAATTGCGGCCAATCTGGCGGGCAGCAAGGCATTTGGTCGTCGTCAACATCTACTGCGCGGCCGTCAGTGGGTTCGGGAATCAGCTCCAACCTGTCTTCATGAAATTCGGCTAACGACTGTGAGCGCAAGGCGGTTGCCAATATTTCTGAACCTGCTGGCGCCTTCACTGAAGACGGCAAGTTTATGAACTTGTAAATTTAAAACAAGAGCGCATGCACCAATTTAAAGACTTTGCATTAATTGGACTATTTTTAACGTATAACGAATATTTGCCCTTCCTTACGATTAAAGTGTTTCGTATGGGGAATCTACAGTTGTAAAAACCGGCGCAGTGCCCAATTCGGGGAGATTTGGTTCTCGTCCGGAAAGAATTTGTTTCTACGTACATGTTAAGTATGATAAAATTTGACACTTTCGGCAAGACATTTACGTGCGAGGGCACAATATATGTAAAACTGAAGTGAGGGTATCACAGTTAGTAGTTTTTTTTTGTATCAATGAGGAGTTGGAGATGTAAATGTTTTGGCCCATCAGAAAATATGATTACGTGCAAAGGCATGATAGTTATTGTTAGCATTCATTTAAAATGAGATGGAAATGATAATGGCAACTATAATATATTGTGGTAATTGTTCTTTATGATCATGTTTGTTGGAAAACGACACATCACAGGTATTGATTGAGCTAAAGATATTTTTGCGCAACGGGTGTTTTGAGAATAGAAAATACATTTTGGTTAAAATTTCTCTCTCTCTCTTTCTCTCTCTCTCTCTCTCTCTCTCTCTCTCTCCAGGGTATGACCCTTGGCCATTAATAAATATTTTGTTTAGTGCTGCTCTGCTGAAGAAAAGCTTGGCCTAACATGTCGGCAGGAAATTGTGCGCACCGTGATGCATCGTCTGCTTGGAGAGTCTGCACGAGGTGCACTTTGAGTGCATAAAGTCTTAAATGTTTACGAAGGACTTTAATGCACTGTTGAGTGTTGAAAATCCAATTACCTGGCGGCAGTACGAACTAACCTGCAAGAGCTACGTACAAATATAGTCCGTACTTGGTTAAAGTTTTCAACACTTATAGCGTGGCCAATCAGAACGCTTTTGATGAAAAAACATTGCTAGTAAGCATAAACGTTCAGTGTTATTCCCGTATTGAGGATCTAGTAGGCGAATACTATTCATCCTGGAAATTTGTTGCAACGGTGTGTCCGACTTCGGTTTCTATGATCCTAGACACTCATTGTGCCTTCTCATTTGGAGTATTAGTTTCATAAAATTAAAATTGGGATCAAAACTTTCGAAAGAAGTTCGTTCACATGCACGAAACAGTACACGTATGTCAGTTATCGTTCATTTTTATTTTACTGTTAAATTGTAGTGGTAATTTTGTGACAGTTTGTATAATATTAACTTCCAATATACGAAGTACAGTCTGTCGTACGTTAGCATGTTTAACTTCTTTTCGGTATTAAATCGTTGACTTGAATACCTATGTAAAAGGAATAAACAAGAAACTAATGTAAATATTATAAACGTTATGTTCCCAGGTATATTTAAGTGCTTACGGCAAGTTTGTATAAAACCAAGTTTTATACTGAGTTAGATAATTACACTGAATTAAATTTTAAACTTTATGTAAGAACATATTTTATGCTCCGCTTGACTATTTGCAAGAATTTTTGAGCATTTCTTTGACGGAACATTTTCACTGTGTTACAAAAATGATAAAACGCTAACGTCCTCTTTCAGCTAACGTATTAATTTGTGTGCTATACAGATTACGATAAAGTTCTACCCACCGTATCATTTCCTTAACACTGTGAACAAAATAAGTTTGATTATCATGTAGACTGCTTCATTTTAAACTTGATGGTTATGTTCAACCATTTCCGGGATATATTTTACATTATCTGGTTTTTTTACCTTAGCTTCTATCACATGAAGTGTAACTTAGTATAAATTTAAAGATTCTCAACCTGAAAAACAGTATTTATTATATATATTAACAATGTAATAAGCCAACATTATGTAGGTAGTATTTCGACATATGTAAATAAGAAATTTTGTCGTTCACTAACACTGACATTTGTTTTTATACACTGAGACAAAAAATAAAGTTGCTAACTCAATAAAACGTTCGTTCCTATAGTAATTGTGTCTATGGTATAAACCAGTTTTAGTGAATACCATGTCTATTCATAGGGGTATTTTACCAAGCACGTCCAAACTCTATGGTTATTTGACCACAATTGCTGTAATATTTTTAACTAAGCACAGTTACAAGAAAGTGTTAAGACATTTTCGCTAGTCATTGTGTACTCAACCGTACATTCACTGACTCCTCGCTGCGACGAGACACGACGTCGAAACACAGTACGTCCCCGACATGCATTGTCCAACTCCCTCAGCCATCACCGGGCATATTGACATTTACATTCAACTAACCGTCATCATACGGCGCACTGGGAAGGTGGACGGGAGCAGGGGCTGAATGATCACACCGCGATGTGAGATAGTACAAGGAAGGGTTGGGTGGAGGAGCTGATGAGGGTGTTTGAGGTGACAGACAAACACCAGGGCCGACACGATGATATACAAACCAGCACGTTGCTACGAGACACCCAGAGCCGACCAGAGTACTCACAGTTCTGTGATTCCATGCCCCGCCCATCTCGTCTCCCTAACTTATTGGGTTACAGTGAACGACTCGGTTGGTTTCTGACCGCCCCTGTCACCCCTTGAGCAAACCCCTGCTCACCGTTTGTCTCGTGTTTGCGACTGCGCTGTCACTAGCCCATTTTACACCACTGATGTTTGTCACTAAACATTGTCACCTTTGTGTACCGGTAAGTGTATTGCAGAAACACACGTACTTTACCGTGTTAAAATACGCTGCTAGAATGACTTTGCAACGTAAACTAGGATGTCGTCAAAGAGTGGCTATTTGTGAAGTAAGTTGGAACTTATGGCAGATTAAAAAAATTTATTTTTCTCATTAATATGTTCGTAATTCATATTGCTGGTGTAAAGTAGTAAATATAATAGTCTTAAGAAACATTAATCGTTAATAAAATTCAATTGCATCGTTTTAAACAGTAATATATTGCGAATATTTAAAGAAAGCCAAGTAAATGTACGATAAAAAGTACGGCCAAACCTTTAAGTAAAGTCGTACAGTAATAAGACAAGAGTCCTCGACTTAATATAAAAAAAAATTATCTGTCACGTCCATATGAATGTTAATAAACTGAAGGTAATCACGTACATTCTAGATGATCTCTCTGATAACATTAAAAAGAATAAACATGTTAAAAATTCGAAGCTTTAAAAACCTACAATGGAGGAAATACATGCGACAATATCAGATAGTGTTTGTGTTACTATTCATATTATTTGCTATTAAAACATTTGGCTGTAGTGACACATATGTAAATCATACGGATACTAGATACTAACTGCACAAACTGTCTTTGATTACGCTTCTTCAATATTTACCCAAACATTTATATATCCGGCCCAACATACGTTGAACGTAAAGTTTGAAGAATAAGTAAGTTTACGCGAATTTCATGTAAATAATGACTTCATAAAATATATTTTTTTAATGTTTCAGCTTCAATGCGTATTTAAAACGAATTCATGTTTGTGTCATTTTGTGAAACTACAAGAGTTAGAGCATATTTGGTCAAAGTAATATTTAAACCAAAACAACAACGGATTTAAAGTTTAAAATTGAGTATTTTTAAAATATGAAGATTAATAAAACATTCCGATATATTAATTTCGGAGAATTTTAATTAACTTAAGCAAAAAAAAAACAACGAAGTTAGTTTTCATTGCTTTGAAGTGACCGAAACTGATTTTTATTTTATTTTATTATTATTATTTTTTTTTTGTGTTTTGCTGCAAGCGTAAAGCTGATCAAGATAACTTTTCTATGATATGTGCTGCAGTACGGATAACTGCTAGAACTAGAACTGCAAAAACGGATCGTAAACGAAGCCAGTCTTAATCATTTATGTTCCATATAAAAACTGCGTGTGGCAGGTTTATTAGTGTATGTCGCAAGACTTTTGAATTTGGAAGACACGTGTACTGAAACGCTGTTTTGTGACAGGAAAATTTGCTAAACAATTGTCATGCAAACGGTAAAAATCTCGCCAAAAAGCATAATGACATTAAAAATACTGAAGACAAATAACATCGTGGACTTTCTCCAGAGTTGAAGGAAAAAAACGCAAAATTATCAACAACCAAAGGATGCACCATACGTTAAATGTTCTACGATCCAAACAATATTTCTTAATATTTTAATAAAAGTTTCAATAATCCTAGAGTTGATGTGTGCGCGACTTGCAAAAACATGTACACATGTATTAAAAATGTGCACGGATGTAATGTCGACGCAATTAAAATCCGTATACATTAAAACATCGCCGTAATGAGCCATTCTATAAAAAATGCAGAAAAACATCACGAACGTAATTGTTTTTAACCTATAGAAAATTTACTAGTGCCTAAATTTCCCATTCAAGAAATTCTTTATTTTGGCCAGGTAGGACAAAATAATTTGCATGCTTGCAATAAACCAAAACACTATTCATACACGTACACTGAACTTAAATTATCTGAAAGGAAAAATGATAAACAGTTATGTTCTGGTCATCATTTCTAACAAATGTTCTGCCGATATGGAGAGTAATAATATGTAAAGCATATTTCTTTCGTTAGTAATGGGCATGGCGGGTTAAGCAAAAGCAACAAAATTCTGTCGATGATCCACAGTAGGCTGTCCAATGCTACACTTGTTGCTAAACTGTTGATAATTGATACGATTGTAGTTATCAGCTTTAAATCAAATATAGATTTAGTAGTAGTCTTAAGACACCGTGGAGTTACCGTTCCTTAAATTTTTACAAGAATATTTCGATATTTACAAGCAAAATGTCGTCTTCTGCTATAGTAAATCTACCACAGTGCACTTTTTCTGACAACTTACTTCATCACTTATTGCAAAAAATTATTTCTCTAACGCCTTAAAATGTTATGAACTGTTGGAAGTGTAGACAAGCATTTCATGACGGCAAAATAGGGCTACAAAATCATGTGATAATAAAAGATAATAACTTTATTTCATTTCTTCTCCTCCGTGGTGTTACATCTTCATCTCCATACAAGCTACCAAGATAAAATATCAACTGAAACATCTGCCAAGTTTCTAACCCTAGCTTCCTCCCCTCAACCTCTTCACATTCTTCTTTGGTGGGTAAGTTCTTTCCCTCGCTGAAAACAACATGCTTCTCATTTATTTATTGCTCGGCGTGTTTTGTAATAAGTTGCAGTGTTCCGGTTTCTTCTATTCCCACTTCTCAACTGACAGATTTAGTGCATTTATGCTGTTTTCGCAGATTATTTTCCCGTCACCATAAACTATTCAGTTTTCGAGACAATTGTATCTTTTTTTTTGCCCGGAAAATCTAGAGCGGGAACATATTTCTTTTTGAACTTATAAAACTTGGAGAAAAGTATATTACTGTTTTAACTCCGTGATTATAACACATACTGAAGTTCAACTAAGAGCTTGATACACGAATTAGTTTATTTTGAATTTTATATTTCATATACTCGTAGCTCTGTGCATCATCTTGTTCACTAAGAGTTAGTGGTTTAACTTTTATCAGAGAAATTATTTTCAAAAATATAACCGTACTGATACTTTTTTTGTTCCACTTCATGACCTTCTGAAGTAGGCCCAATCCTGAACGCTGGATGTTATATACAAGTCCTGTTTTGTAAAACATTTGTCATAGACGTTTTAACTTGAAAAAAAAAAATAGGGAAAAGAAAACCGGCTAATATACTTTCTGCATGGGTAGTTTGTAGATGACTTCCACTACATTGTCCGCGGCGTTGACCGTCTTTGTAAGTTTTCTGTCTTCTGCATTAGGTAAAAAAGGGAGGGGGATCGCTATTGGTGTATTGGCTAGAGCAGTTGCCTCCTACGAAGGCGATCCAGACTCGATTCCCGGTGGAGTTGGACTCCGGATTTTCGCATGAGAAAATCATGCCGAACGATGCCTGGTCGGTGGGTTTTCTTGGAGATCTCCCGTTCCCCCCTCCCGCCATTCTGGCGCTGCTCCATACTCATAATATCACCCCTCACCAACGCTGAAGACCTAGATGTTAAAAGTTGAGCAAACTATCTTTAATTCTCAATCCTGTATTAGGTCATCAGGCGTAAAATCTTTACTTTTCGTGGTTAAAATTTGATTGCTAAGATTCTTACAGGTAGGCTGGTACAGCAAATTTGTGTACCTGATTCAACCGGTTCTTGATACAGAGCTGTATTTGAAACCAAATAGCCGATGCTTCTAGTATCTGATACAGGAACTACTCATAGCATTCGGAGTTGGAACTTTAAAACCGTGTTTAGGTGGTCCGCTCGTGTTATCAGGTACGCACGCGGCGTATTTAATTTTTGTAAGTCTATTGTATGCTTTCTAATCAACTGAAATAAAATGTGATGGGGAGGAATAAGATCAATTTGTGTGGTATATTTTTGTTGATGATTTTAACATAATTTAAGTAGACTGAAATTCAATTATAATTATAAAAATATGCGAACATCAAAAACGTTAATTTACAAGGTCAACATTAAAAACTCTATATCAAGCGAAACTAGTAGGTGGCTACTAGATCAGTAAATGATAACTGCATTTACGAAAAGTCACCTCAGTTAGGACGGATAGAATAAAATTTATACTCGAGGCGTTTACAAAGTGATCGTAGTAACATTTGAAAACCTCCATAGAGTGAACCTACTTAATTATTTGTTTTAGCTTGATTATTACCTGTATGTCGAGTATGGATGGTTCTTTTATTGTACACCGTGATAACTCGGGCGTGTCACGAGAAGGACGCTGGTGTCATGATGCCTGCGCAAAAAATCGAGCACAAATCGTCGTGTCATTGCTATTCCATCAGAGTTATGACAAGGGGACGACGGCTCCAAAGAAGAATATGTGCAGAGTTTGGTACGAAATTTACAGTAGAGACGAGTTACTTTTGGGTGTTGGAGAATTTGTTTTCAAATTCCAGCCAACAGAAATCCCACGTGAAAAAAATATATATAAACAGCTGTAACCAGAATGACGTTGTTGGCACTTAACCTGTATTGACTAGATTTATTTGCTTGGACATACTCCATTGCTAAATAAATGACTCTCAAAAGAAAACTAATAATAAGACAAGAAAACCTCAATAAGCAGAGTATGCTTTAGTCATCAGGATAAATACACAACATGAAATTCCAAAACTGGAATCGGATCAGATAAAACATGAAATAAAAGAAATAACAAAAATATAAAAAAAGAAACCTAAGTTGACATGTGGCACAACGATGAGACGAAACCAAAACACAAAGATGTCGGACACAAACATAAAAAACAACAAACGGCACAAACGATGAGATGAAACAAAACACAGTAGTTTTCCAAACAGTCAGTATTAACTACGTTTCGGTAACTGGAATCTGTTCCCGTCATCAGGTAGATACACAGGGTTCAGGAACACGTGTTCACTGGTTTCTTACGATATTATTAGAACAAAATGCTTTTTTCTTATGCGTTTTGTGCTACAGATACAAGGCAATACCACTTTCCTTAGGCTTAGTAATACGGACACGATACAATTACAGACAAAACACAGGCATTCACTTAAACAGTTCCAATAAATATCTAAATGTATATTAGTTGAGACATTTTATTTAGGCCCTATCTTAATTAATGTTAAAGCATTCAATTCATAGTGCATTACTTATTTGTTTAGTATTAGCGGTCTGTATGGGTAAGATGTAGACTATTAATATATGGTCAGGTTAACGGCAATGCTACGTGTAACTTATAGCAACTGAGCTTTAAGTTTAGTTTCGCACCTATTGTTTATATTGTGGGTAAATAGACTATGCGTTAGTTAAAATATATTTTGTCACTTGAAACGGTAAATATGTGATTGTTACTATTGATATTTAGTGTGCATACCAACATTTTCAGCCTCATGACAATCGAAATTACAGCACCAGTGTATCGGCGGTTGCTTCGCTTATCTAATCCATTTTAGTGTCAAAAGTCGAAATATCGGCATTCATTGCCTGTGCGAAAAAAAAATGCTAGAGGAGGCCGATATATCGGCTGTGTATTTTATTTAATTTAACTTACAGATTTTTGAAAATACATTTTTCTGTAAAATATGTCTGTAATTGCAATGGATTAAGGGAACCTTTATTCGGCAGTAAATTTTTTCCAACTTGATTACTTTGATTGGTATAGAAGTATTTCAATTTTAATCAATATTATAAAATTTCTGAACGTTATGACGGAATTTTTTTCACGTATGTACCTCGAAGAAAGCTGGCACTAAAAGGGTTAAACGCTTTGACGGGTGACAACTCGAACCGTGCTTCCTTTTTGACGAAACGTTTTTCCATTGACGTGTCGTTTTTATGACAGAGTGAAAATAACTAAGCTCGGCCTGCGGGCTGATCTGTGCTGATCAACAAAGCCTAGTTAACTCTGGCACGTTATTTTCTTACAATACGCCTGTGATTTTAGTACATCCATTGTCGAATAAGTATAAAATTAATATTCCGAGACATTGTTATTTACGACGGTTTTTTTTTCAACCTCCGATGGGCTATCAAAAACGAGAATGAATTGTAAAATTTTGAAGGCCTATTGTTTAAAGGTTCACACATCTTTCAGCTACATTTCAACGTAATCACTACACAGGTTGAGACAGTTGTCTTACCGGTGCATCAGCTTCTGCAAAGAAAGTTACCGCCTGCTGGTACCTGCTGCATTGTGCCCTTTTGCCTGTAAAAATCAAATGACTCCACGAAGCTCGCATTTGGCCGTACAGTTTATTGTCGCAAACATTTTGACATGCCAGTAACCTCGCCTCAACTGATGTATTGGTTTGGCCACTGAAAGTGTTGGGGAGAAGGGAGCAAACAATAGTGCTCAGTTACTATTCGCTTGCTATCACTTCACGGGCAGCCCACGTAGAAACGAAACTGCAATAACAGCATTTGATGCATCGTGTACGCGTACCATGTCCATGATGTTTAAACAAACAAGGTTCAATAATAGGCGGCAACTATCTTCGCAGAGGGAGTTGGAGAGACGGGTGCATCGGTACAAGTGTCTCATGTCTCAGATTGCGTAGTGCTTACGTTCAAACGCAGAAGAAAGATGTACGTATCATTAAACAGTACAAGCATTTCTTTATTTATTCCCGTTTCTTTTTACAACCAATTGGAGGTTGAAAAAAAACTCATGATTGCTGTTTATACTGGCTTTTGTAAGAAATTAAGGAATCAAATTTTAACTACGTACACTTTTTAGAAAACATTTGTACGCGTTACTTAACGGCACATCTCTGTAGTGATTGTACCAATGTTACAAACCTGCTGCTAACTACGCATTTTGGTGTACTATTTTCCTTTGGGTTGTACCCATTAAAATACTGGTAGGATGCTGAACCTCATCATCAACACTGTTTTACTGAATTATTACTACGGAAGTATTTCTTTTGTTAATATAAGTTTACGATACTGATAAAAATTGCCAGACAGAAACAGTTATATAATACGTGGATTGCCTTAGTTATACGTCCATCGGCAGGAATAAAGCTTGTTATTTTATTATGATTTGGGAGAAACAAATTATACAAGCTGAGTCAGGACGAAGTGTGTTAATTTTTCGTGGTGGTAATTTATTGAAACGTAAATTGTAAACACGTTTTAAATTC
Source organism: Medauroidea extradentata (assembly GCA_003012365.1). Classification (NCBI taxonomy): domain Eukaryota; kingdom Metazoa; phylum Arthropoda; class Insecta; order Phasmatodea; family Phasmatidae; genus Medauroidea; species Medauroidea extradentata. The sequence continues at coordinate 42,779 of PNEQ01083156.1, read as the reverse complement.
ATCCGTAAAGTGAATCACAATGGGAACAATGCTACCCTGAAAAACAAGTGTAAAATGTAAACTCTGAAATTGTGAAATAAAGTTTCCTTTGATATTAAGAAACAGCACATTAAAAAAAAGAGTAGGAAAGATAAAATATCAGTACGTTTTGTTTAAGTCAAAGAAATAATATTTTTAAGAAAGCAAAATATTTCATTTCTGGTTCTAGAACGATTCACCTGATTCACACACCAAAATAACTCATTGGAACGCATCACATTTTAGTTTAATCATGAACAGCAATAAGAAAAGTTGACAAAGAAAAAACTTTTTTCATGATACACTCTGAGGACTGAAAAAAAAAATACATGCATTCTTTTGAATTATTGTCCCTAGATTTAATTGGACATTGCACACGAATATAACATTCGTTTCGTCTTACTTCGCCTTAATTAACCGGACCGTACCATCTCTTTCCCGTTTAGGAAGCATTTTGAAAGTGTAATATTTGCATCTAAATTAAACTGACCAAATTTTTAACGCAATTTTCCAGGTTCTCGCTTTTCAAAAAATATTATCATATTAAACCAAGACGTGAAGTAGAAAGTTATACTTGTCTGAACTAATATTAAAAATTGCGTCATTAAGACTGACCAGTCTTGATACTACAAACGGAAAAGTGTAGTATTTAATTTTTTCTTCGTTTTGCTGCAAATGGTTGACAGCTACATATTATCCGCCCCCGCAGCATTTATCAGCGTCCCAACAAAGGGAACTCTCAGTGAATTCAGAAGAGCCAAACACTTGACGGAATTTACACCAGCGTTAATGCGTCTCGCATAAAAAAAAATTGAAGAGACAATTTTCATCCCCCATGTTTCCGACCTTCCATTCCTCCCCCATTTTTTTAAACTCAGACCCACTTATAGCACCTCTCAGATATGGTTCTCGTGGCCGTGTTTGTGTGTGAGTGTGTGTGTGTGAACGATTGGGTACCGCCCTTGTTGAATTGGTGTTGACAAGTGTGAGAAGATGGTTCGATATATCGACTGTTGGGCCGCGGGTCAGCATCCCTCGCCCTGTTACGTGAGGGATGCAAGCACCTTATCTGGGCGGAGCAGAGCTGAAGCAGAGGTGGGAAGAGAGAGGGACGAATGTGGATGGGAAAGTCTCAATCCCTTTATATTGCTTCCCTTCGGGAAAAGATGCAGAGGTTTTATGTATTAAGATTGATGGGATGAATGTGCCCGTGAAACTTGATATTCTGCCCGCATACCTCCACCCAAACATTCCCTCCCTACAAAAACCAATGCGGGCGCCATTACAATGATAAGAAGAACGAAAAGAAAATATTACGTGCACTATCGTGAAATGTATACGGAAAGCAATTCAAAAGTTTTTCATCTATCTCGTTTCCTTCCAAATGTGTGTGTGTGTCTGTACGTCTGTATTGATGTTTAATATATGAACTGTGCATAAGTGGACGAGAATAAAAAGGCACTAAATGTGAAACGGAAAATAATCTTCTTGTGTGTACGTGATTCCTAAATAGCGGTGACCATGACAGCAGAATTAATATGATCTTTGAACGATTCCTGCAATTTGTTAATATTACAAACTTAACCTGTCTTGTGGACATTCGCTCCCTATTTCGTGATGTCCATAAAAACGGCAGAGTCCAAAGTTAATACTTCAGGTGATGTGACAAATATTATTACAGAAATGTCTTGGTGAGCAACTGAAAAATTCCACACAACGCTGAGTTAAAATGAGAGTATTCTTGTTTTGAGATAATGTTGTCTTAACATAAAAACTGCATTCTTTTGGGTGACGCAACAATACGAAACAGAAAAAAACTATAACATTGGAGCTTAACATACGCGTAAAGTAAACATAGTAAACTAGTAAACTATACTTAAATTATACATAACCGCTTCTTTACAGGTACAGGCAGCATTCGAAAAGTTTTATAGCAATAGTGAATCAATATTAATCTGAAACACATTTATGTAATGTTACTTCATTTCTGTGATGATTTTAACTAGCGATACGGCACGTAAAAATATCTAAATATTTCGAATATGTTTAAGATAAAACTACGAAGGAATGTATTATAAAACGTAAAACGTCTAGTTACTAAATAAAAAAATATATACAAACACAGGCTCTAATGTTCGTAACTTTTAATCTGACTTATAAAACAGTATTGCACCACTACCTTTAAATTTCTGAGGAGGAGGGGAGGGGGGGAGCAAACTTTTTCAGAATGGACAGTTATTTGCTGGTATCATTATCAATTACGGTGCATAACATTTCTTATAAAACGACACATTTTATGATCGTCATACTAAAAGGTCTCACAGACGCACAATGTCCTAAGTTAATGCATGCGGTGTGCTATTCTGAAAATATGAGATGGGAGCAACAAAATGGAGGAAAATAATTCCCTTACTTAAAACAATACGCGAGGAAAAGGATTACACCAACATCTTAATATTTACTTATTGTACTTTAAAAAAAGAAAGCTTTTCGATAAATATATATACCATACAAATGACAAAAATTAATTATTTCATTTGGAAAATTCGTTATTTAAACATTTAAACACATGTTTATCCTAGAAATTCACAGATGAAACTGTAAAATTTGGTTATCATTAAACTGGTTAGGAGGATCTCATTTTTATATATGACTTTAAATTTTGGTAAAATACGTAAGTGCACTATTTGACTCGAATTATTTCGGCAACGATGTATTTTTTTTTAATTCATAGGAAATATTGACGTTCGAGAATTGATATACTAACTAATAAATTATTTTTAAATAAAGAATAACCATGCACAAAATAGTGCCCACAAACCACCAGAGTTAGTTTTATTCTTCTGTATAGTTAGTTTATTTGCCACAAAATCCTACGCAAGAGTTTCCTAAATATTTTAGCTTATTAATTTCACTGTTCAATTATAATTTTTTTTAGCTTGTCTTACAAGAAAATAAATTTGCGGTTATATTTATTGCGCTAAGTTTAGTGTGGGCTATCTGATTTCCGTACAATTTGTCAATTTATTTTGTTTCCGCTAGTGTTAGCAATAGTATGATCTATTAACACGAACCGCTAAAGTTTAAGTCCAATTTTAAATGTATCGTATATGATAAATTCTTTCGCAGATATATTATAAATCAGGTTTAATCACATGAACGTCCACTTCTCTGTCGCGTATATGGTAAGCCGACAGCTTATTATGACAAGCCTTTGACTACTGCAAGTCAATAGTAAATAAGGAAATAATTCGTATGGCTACCTTGAGCCCTCCTCACTGTACGAATATTAGCCAGTGAATAATCACGTGTGGCCAGTGCGTGTTAAATCTAAGCTGCAGGTATATGAATCCGCGAAATTGATGCACCTCTGGACATGGTGTAAAATGTCACCAGCTGTTCAGTAACTGATGGGCGTAGTATTGATATTAATAGAGTTTACGGCAGGTACGTGAAAATAAATACTGTATAGGCTGAACAAAGGTCGGTAACTTCCTCTTATAGAAGTATAGACGAATATTTATGCTCGATTATTTTGAAATTGGGGCTATTACTAAGCCAATCACACGTGAATAGTGACGAAGACTCGACTACGAGTATTCTTGCCGCATGTCTTGAGCATCAATTCGCACGTGATATTTATGAGAGAGTACGCAACAGAATGGTTGGCCAGTTAAAAACTGCTTGCAAGTCGGGTGACCAAACTATAAAATTTCCCGTAAAGAGACCCTTGCTTCACGTCTTACTGTTTGTTTGAGCAGCATTGACACAACGCTAGGTTTTGTCTTGTCCGATATTTCTCAAGCGAGATACGAACTTTTGCTTAAATTGATATCTATGAAAATGTATGGGTTTGTGGACATGTTTTATAAATTACGTTTGGTTGGTAATAAAACCTTGTATTGCTTTAACGTCGCAATTGACTGAAAAACTCTAGGACTATACTTCTGTTGTTTGTTTAATTGTCATTTAACACAGAGTTTTATTAACAACGAAACATTAACAATGGTGTTTGTCCACAAACACGTTCATTCTCGCCTCTCATACAAACTATCATCGGAGAACATAAAAACAACACCGTATGAAAAATTTAACGCATGTAATTTACAGCAATTAACTTCACTGCAGCAGGCTGGTTGGTGGTTTATATTATTATTCAATAACAATTATGTTGCAAAAACGTGCCGTACATACATAGTTTTAAAACTAACATGAATAAGTTAAATAATATTGTTTTTTTTCTGTATTTTTTACTTTCTTGTGTAATTTATTCTTTCATGCTTCCACTAGGTTTTGAGAAATACGGTTCTACGTATTCCTCTTCTTACAGCTAACGACCAATAGAATACTTCGTTCCGTGCAACTTGCAGGGTTTTGCACTACAAAAATAGCACATGTCCTGTCTTCTGATTTCGTACGTACTCCAACATGCTTGAAAAAATTTCGAACAAGAAGTCGGTGTGAGGCCGGCTTCCAAGTATCTTGCATTGTGTAAATCACCTTAAGGGAGGAGATTAGGCAAACTTTTAATTGTTTTAATAGTTGTTATATTTGTACGAGATAGCGTTTGCTTGGTAGACTTAAATGTGACGGTTTTTAAAGGCAATGAACATTTTCAAGCCTTCATAGTTTTCGTAAAATCGCATGTCAAAGCACAAATTTGCATAAAACGATTTTGTTAAATAAAGGAAAATTAACGGACTTACAGAAATGAAATAATTCACACCGAAGGACAGTGTCACGCATTAGGCCTATATCAAAATATGTAAAAACGCCGAATTTACTACTTTTTTTTATTTTTGGATTTTAGAAGAAATTTTTAGCGATTATTATATCAATCCCAGAATTATTTTAAAAATACAAAATAAAATATTTAGTATGGTTGTCATACGTATCTTGACGTAACACGTGGTACAGTTCTTCAGTGTGAATTATTAAATTTCTGAAAGTTAGTTGGTTTTCCCTGTTCTATAAAAACATTTTATGGAAATTTGGGTTTTTACATGCCATTATACAAAAACTAAGATTGGTAGAAATTGTGTTACTGTAAAATACAGTCATAATTTATGTCTATAATACAAACAATTTATGTTGCAATTGTTAACATTTTTAAGTCAATTAAAATTTTGCATGAACCTCCTCAGTTCACATACATCAACCACGCAATTGTCTTTCTTGATTTAAGGGTTAGTTGATAGCAGTCATTGTAGAAACCAGCCATGTAATTATAAAATAATAATGACTGTCACTTAAACTAACTTGGTGAATGAAACTGGTTTAATGCACGGAAAAAGGTTTAATTGTTTATTAAACTCAAAATTGGAAGTTTCCCTTTTCAGGGAATATAATACCCCATATTACTTATCAATAGGGAGAAAAAAAGAAAAAAAATGGATTTTTTGTCTTTTTATTTACATAAATGAATAAATAAAATGCTACAGCAAGAGAAGTTGAACACAGGGTATCGCTTTAAACCACTATACCACTTTAAACAAAAAAATATTATCTTTCAATTTAAAAAAATTGCAACAAAATATCTCGAAAAATTTCAGAAAAGAGCAAGGGAGAAAAAAGCCAGGGCGTCATTTTTGGTAGTTTTTACATTTGGGAAGGTTTTTTTTTTTTTAGAATATAAACAAAAATAAGTGTTTCTACTATGTCATGAAGGTTAATATATAAAATCCCAAAATATGACTGTGAAAGCAAACCCCCTGCCTGAACTGACATGGATAGTATCGTATGCAATGTATACTAAACAAAAGTTTGACTGAAACATTCAAAAGCTCTCCGGACTGACATATCAATACGCAAGTTTAGTATCATGTCGCCAAAGCTAAATTTGTTTTGATTGACGTACACAATGTGAGGCTGGGGAATCTCCACATATTTCGTTTCATTGTGCTTATGATACCGAACTCTTTATTTGCCTGCAAATGAATTTAGGGGAAATCAAGAAATGTGTTAAACTGCATCCAAGATTTTTGCTGGTAGAACAGTTTTGCAAGCATAAATGTCTTTCTTTGACTGCCTGAATAAAACAAGCGAATCGGCTAAGTATTTACGTTAAATGCCTTGTTAAATGTTCGAACAGTTATCTTCTGCAGGTATTTGTGAAACCATTTGTCGATACCTTCGGTAGCAAATTTGTGCTGGACGTAATTGAAACTCACTCCCGCATCGTGTTCTCTGCTCAATCCTTTAGCAATGTATTTTACTTAATTTCCCCCCTTTGAATATTTTTTCAACTGCAATAATTTGTTGGTGGGCGAATAATTGCAATATCGTCAATTGTGACAAAAAATTTACGAATTCGTTAGATCTCCCACCATGTAGTACATCTAGGCAGTCAGTGGTTTTATATAAAATTTATCTTTTACAGGTTTTAACTTAACTTCACCGGTATTTCACAGAATAGATCCGCGAATATATTAAGCCGAGAATAGTTTCCTCACTCGGTCTAAGACATATGATTGAGGTGTCTGCAGGCCCAAAGCTCCTAGAGGTATGCTGAGCTTTCGCTGATGGCGAGTTTATCCGAAAAAAATGGTCAGCATGCAAGAGTGATATCTGCTTAAAAATAGTACTCAAACAACATTACACGTTCGTATAGCCGTCCGTCGTCCTATAGTAATTTTTAATACTTATTTTGTCGCGGTCGACCGTGGGTGATTTGGCTGTAGTTTTTAGGAAATAACTTGAAATCTCTGCGCAGAATATTAAAGACGACATACACGTGAAACACACTTTGTTTTTAATATCACGACTAAAATGATGGGAGCTAGAACTAAGTGTCTTATAGAGGCGATCCATGAGTGAGGAAGCTGCATACCCGCTCAGTGGCGTGCGCCTAATGGCAGCAGTGAGTGGCGATGCATATTCTTGGGTCACCCATATAACATCCACACGTGTACAACTCTTAACGCGCCAAATACGTAAACCCACACCACAGCATTAACAGGGTGATTAGACAAAATGTAATTGTTTTGATAATGTTTATGTAAGTACGAGATAAGGTTTGTTTTGTGAACATATATTGTGACAATATCTACAGTAGTGAATACTTTTTGGCTTGTATAGTTCTTGTATGATGACACGACAAAGTGAAAATTTACAGAAACCAATATATTGGAAAGTAAAACCAACCGACTTACCGAAACGAAATAATTCACGCAGAAGAAGGATGTCACATATGCATATGTACATATGTATAAATACTGCTGAATTTGCATTATAAATTGTCCATTTTCTAAAATTAATACAAATTAATTATTTAATGTGGTTTTTATACATGTAATCTTGGCGTGGCCCGCGACACTTTTCTTTAGCATGTATTACTTTAGAAAGTCAATTGGTTTTTCTTTCTAGTATAAAACCATTTAAGTAACATTTGTAATTAACATACCATTATACTAAACAAATGAAAGTTAGAAAAAATTTCCAAACAGGAAATTATTTCAAAATATTTGTCTACAAACTTAAACGTATAAAACTTATTAAAACAATTAAATTTTTCTGTGAACTGCCCCCTTAACTTGAGCACACTAGTTGGTCGAAAGCATGACTACAGACCTGCTGGCTGTTGACGAACCAGGTGAGGTTGGCGGCCGGGAAGGAGGGTCTGGACGTGCAGTTGGCTCGTATCTTCTCTCCTAGCGAGTACTTGAGCTTCTCCACTTCCAGGATAGGGTTGTCGTCAGTGAACTCTGCAACATCATGGATTGTGCAGTCACCGACACTTCATGCCATCACCACTGATATGAAACAATACCTTCAATACTTCTCAAACTATTTTAAATTCCCATAATCGCCAACTGTGAGCAATTTATCGCAAAGAAATTTCTTTATTCAGGTCTACCAAGTATGCGAAAAACAATTCTTTGTTAATGTTCCAACCCCACCCGCTTACAGTAAGTGAACAAGTACTATACTATGATACGGGATTTAGTCAATACATGATTGAATGGAAACTATTATATTAATTTTTGTGTGTCCGTATATGCCTTCTTTTACCCGAGTATTGGAGCAAAATCAATATTTTGTACAATTTTTTCACTCCAATCCTGTATACTCTTAAGTGAAAATGTTTTGTTAACATTGGGGAAGAAATTATTTTGGTTTCCGGAAATCATGAATATTATTTAACGAAAACAATAATATGCTCGCGACGGTGTGTTAGGATAATTTTGGCAATTTTTTACATGCATTACTGTCTCTATATCAGAATATTCTTTTCTTTCCACATAACAGATTTTTTTTTGTAAATGAACATCTTTGACCGTAGTAAGAGAAATTTATATAAGAAGCGGAAACGATACAAACAGACAAATGTCCTAGTTTAACTGTAGATATATAGTTTCTGCTGCCTTGAAACTCAATAAAGGAACAATTATTATACTTATTCATATTTTTTTATAACTGTGTGTGTGAATGTATAAGGTATTGCCTGCTAGTGAAAAAGTCAAATAAAGTGGCATCCAGTGCGTCGTAATAATCGGATACGAAGATTTTAATTGTTTAACACTTTATAATTAGCAAGTGTAAACAACCGAAGTAATAAGTTAACACTGATTTACAATGGAAACACTTTTTTTCTTACTGATTCGGGGCCATTTTGAATGTTACATCAGTCAAGGTAAGGTAAGTGGATAAGTGAGGTCATTAGAGACGATGACACACCAACTTGGTACAACGACAGGAACTGGGAGAGGAGTCGGCCATGGCCTGTGTTAAGGAACTATTCCAGCATTCACCTGGAGCGATTCCGGGAAACCATAGAAAACGGAAATCAGGATGGCCGGAGACGGGGATCGAACCAGAGTCCTCCCGAATGCGTGTCCAACGAGTTACCGTTACGCCTCCTCGATAGGTTTGCATCAGTTTAGGGGATGTAGTATACTTAAATGCATAATCTATGGATGGTATATACTAACCATGCCCATGTTCTTGCAAAGCTGTATTGAATATCATTATGTTTTAAGAGAGCAATAATTATTTTCTTTAACGATTTTGTTAGCTCAATTCTCTCCTACAATCTGACAAAAGTTATACCTGTTAAGTAAGTTCGTAACTGAAATAGAAGTATGACGCATAGTCCAGTCTTCTTGATGAAAGAAGAGTAATACAAAGTAGTGTGTAATACAAGAACGTTAAAAAAACTTTGTATATGCACTAATTATTTACAATCAATGCTTCCTCCTAAACGTGTTGCAGGAAGCAAAGCAGATCTTACTGTAAGAAATTACCTGCCCATTTGTTCCGTCTTGTATGCTGTGTGCTGGGATGAATTGTATCTCCCTTCTGTGTCTGTCCCCTTCCAGCTAGGGTGTGGTATGCGGCATCTGGCTAGGGGAGGGAAGTCAGGGTTGTGAAGGGGCTCGAGAGTTAGTTGCCAGAGGGCAGAGGAAGCGAACAGATGTCGATAGCTTGTGACTGCAGTACAGTGATGTGTAAGTGTGTCGAAATATATAATGAAACAGAAATCCGGCAGAACTAGTTATTTTACAGTCTATTTAGATATGCTCTAACCATCACAAGGTTTAACACCATTCTTATAAATTATCTGGTATTGCCAGGTCTTGCAGAAAAAATAATGTTTTACTGTAAAAAATGCCCGAGAAAAGTTTGCGTTTACGTTAATACAAACAGAAGTGTGTACTTTTTTCCTTGTAAACAATTATGTACTGTCGTGATCTTAGCGCGGAAAAATTTCTAGCAGTTTTAGATTAACACTGTGTCGAGGTACGGTTACTTGGTCAGTAGTCCCACGTAGTGTTATTGGGTTAAAACGATAAAATTATGACGAAGATTGGTTTAATTAAGAGATTACGAAACTGCTTAGCTGTCAGACGATCAATGAAAATACAATGGTGCCACGGAGTTTGTGGTCTTCAGCTATCTATATATTATTTAATATTGAAACGAACGTTGTTCTCCAACTGAAAACACGCAACACGCGTATGAAATTCCCTTCAGCACAGAGTTTTTCGCCAAAAGTGAAAGTGAAAAACCATTGTAATACTTACAATATTTCAGAAATATAACTGACACATTAATGTAAGGAATGATATTCCTCCGGTTGTTTGCATTCAGTTTGTTCCCATCTACTTAGGAGAATACAATGATGATAAGCAATTAGTGTGAGGACACGTAATTATCTAGCAAAAGATCACAAAACGATAGTTAATTTGTTAATATAACAACTGATTGAGTCCTAACTGCGTACATTTCTCTGGACTGGCAACTTCTGCAAACATAACTGAGAATTCTCAATTCTGGTAGAAATTAATACGCTACCAGTGTGACGTACTTCAAGCAAGAGACATGAGCACCATCAGAGTGTCTGTCCTAAGTCCACAGTATTACTTACATTATTACATACTCATTTATAGCATTAATAACACAATGTGCAATGGCGTTCCGTAAGAAAATCATAAGGGAAATTGACCTGCTCGTAAACACAATCACTGTTTAATTCATTTTCCAGTGAAGATTCATGTTTTATATTTACAGGTTAAACATTTTAAATTAACATTTTAAAATGTAGATGGCACTGATAAAATTATTTTCGACTGAAACTAACACATCAAACAAGAGACATGGGCACCATTTTAGCGCCTGTGCTAGGTCCGCTGCATTACGTACATTATTACATATCCAATTTAATGCACAATGGTGTTATGTAAGAAATTTATTTGCGCATAGACACAGTCATTCTTAAATTTATTTTTCCGCTAAGATTAGCTAACGTATGTTTGATATGTACAAGGGAAACATTTAAAATGTACAGTTTATTGAGAAGTGGCATTGATAAAAAAATTTTCAACTGAAACTTCCGTGTCCGTTTACACCTGAGCACATAACGTGTATCGTCGGTTCTACGTTGTCAGATATAACTGTCCAGAGCACATGATGTATTGTAAGTAATTTGGGTGATTTTCTAACTTTATTTTGTTAGTATTAGTGTTACGTGTGAATTTAGCTATTGGGGGTAAACATTATTTTCGGATAGATATTATTAAGAAGCAATAACAACCTAACCTAGACGATAATATAGAAATAGTTAACATCTGAGGGGATGTTGCATTTTAGGAAATTTTTTAAATATCACGTAAGCTGCTGTTTGCAGTGGTCTGCTCTATTAATAAGTGCCAAGTAAAATTAATTGAGTAATCAGTGGACGATACCTTCTATTGCGAATGTAATATATTAAATATATATGTGCGCGCACACAGACACACTCCTCCGTCAACTAACCTAGGCTCTATCAGACTTACAATTGTCTATAGTTATAAGTACAGTACAAAGTGATTTCCTAACACGTAATAATTAACGTCCCCTTTTAAAATCAAACATTGCATTTACGTATGTTCGATGTTGTAAATTAAGTTCAGCAATTGATAACTGCAATAGAATAGCCGAAAAGCACTTTATCGAGGATTTCAACGGAAATTTCAATTGTAAAACTAAACATCATATGATGAATGACTGGCTGGAAAACGGCAAGTAATAAAATATGTAAACAGAGAAATGAAGCAAAGTAAATTTTCCAAGTGATACGGTATTAATAGTGCATTTTTAACTGCCCACGTGAGTTTTAGAAAATATTATGCAAAGGTAAATGTTATCTAAACGCTACTATGTATTTGAAAGATTCTTGCGATGAGGGTATTTTAGTTAGATAATTATTGTTGACGTACGCCGTTGCATTTATAGGTCGTCTCAGAAAACCGAGACAATCCAAGAAGAGCGATAATAGAAAAACATAAGCCGAATTAACTGCAGTCAACAATACATAAATAACAGAAGAAAAGAGTCCCGAGACTAATTGTGTCCAATCAGAGTTTCAGTCTACCTGACGAAGGGAGCAGATGTCAGGTCCCGAAACATCACGACTAGCTCGTCTGAGAATGACTTCTATGTTCTTCTGTTTTTTCATAGTTGTTTCCTCTGGTCTTATGTTGTGTCGTCGCTGTTGGGTCATCCTGTTTTGTGTTTGACATTGACTTCGTTTTAGTTGTCTGGTGTCTTAATTGTAGTGTCCTGAGTTCTCCAATTCGTCTTTGACATTTTGTTTTGAACTTTTAATTTTCGTTCTTATTTTCTGTGGTTTGTCAGGTTTAGTAATTTATGTGTGTTTTGAATACAACTAGTTCGGCTTGTTGTTCCTTTATTGGTTTTCTTGATTTTCACCTTTTTTCTGAATAGATATTGCACTGCATTGGTGTACGTCCACCATGTTTATCTAAATGTTATCACGTAGACTAGTGCCTAGCCAAAAATCGCCACCACTACTTCACTTACTTCCTCCCTTACCCCGTCCTAGCAGTAGTTGTCGATAAAATACAACTGCACCATTTTACAGCCAATAGTTTCTACGAAACTGTTGACAGAGGTAGAAGAGCATTATTTTTTATAGAAGAGAATGAATGAAGTTGGATTGGGCATGTGTAGCTGCAGTTTGTGATTCGGGTACAGACTTCCTTGTATACGCTAGATTAATCTGTGATCTTGCCGCCAAAGAAAGTAGTCTGAGTAGGCCTATTTATGAGCACTGGTTAACGATTCGTTAGGCAACATCCTTTGTGAGAAGGTTGCGATATAAGAAGCTTCAGAAAATCAAAAGAACTTAATGAATGTATACGAGACATTTCTGGTCTCAGACGACTTGATGTACATCACATCTAGAGCACTACAACGTTCTATTAGTTAATATTTTTGGTTGATTAAACTGTAGAGGCGTGAAGTTTCCGATTCATTAGCTAGTGTTTAATTACCGCAGCAGGAGAGCATGATTATGACCAATTAGCAGCGAGCCATCAGTCAACAATATCAGTCAAGTACCGTTCCTGAGTAAATAGACGCGACGTGCAGTGACATGTTTATCCAATTATGTTAGTGGTAATCCGGACATATATCTGTGATAACACCGGGAATAGTATGACAACATAATAATATTGTTCGTCTGGACAAGGTATCTGTAGCGGCGTGTAACTCGGCTTCTGTAACTGTACTTGCGCTTCATCCTATCTCATTAATTAATGTTTTAAACTAGCAAATCATGCGCAATATTAATAGCGTAGCTAATTACATCAAAATATATTTATTCATTCGTATGACAAGGCAAACATTAAAATTTTATGAATTGTCTTTGCGAAAAAATTATTATAACTACGAAAACTGACGTATGAATTTACTTTGACAGATAAAATGCTACACTTTGCATGCTTCTAACAGTACAAAGCGCTACCGATTCACTTCCTTCACCAATCGTTAGATATATGTCTGGTGACCAAGGGAAAAAATAAAAGCTATTCAAATATAGGTCTGATTTCGGATATTCGTATATAATTAAAGCATAACACTACTCTAAACTTTACGCTGTTCATCATAATACGAACGAATATTCTCGAAACTTATAGCTATCGTTACAAACCTAAATAATTATTACAAATCACGTGGAAAAGACAGTGCTTCTTCGAAAACTGCAACAATATTAGGCGTGGATTTTGTGCAAGTACCAACTTTAAAGTTGTACATTTACATTATGCTTAATGCGCAAGTAACGCAGATAAAAAAATCTATCTGAGAGTGTTATCTCCGGGAGGTGTTTGGATTGCACTCCAAAAATATACACTTATTTTGGCAGTTGTTAAACAAATCAGCAGTCACATGCCTGAATAAATATTTTTGTGAAACAGTTCCGTAAGATCTAATAGCAGAGAATGGAATACTTTGAAAATGTAGGAGTGGTTTTCTTGAACTCACCTTAGTCCTTAGTATGAATTGTTAAAGGAGAATTTCCACTTCACAGGAAATGGAGAACACTTTGATAATATATTATTTTGATAAAAAAAAACCTCGTGAGTTTGCTGTTTATGTAATTATTTTTTTATTGAAATCCCAAATTTTCTTGTAAACAAAGTATATTTATTTAGAGAACGACAGTAAATTTAGATTATTTTTAGCTCTCGGGGAAAATATTACTTATATTTCCCATTCAGAAATTAATATTATGTATTAAATTTTCCATTTAGCTAGACATATAAAATATTATATTTGAAATAGATTCCAGTAACATTATTTAATCAGTACTTTGTTGGAAATCACGCCTAAATTTTCAAATTAAAATTATTTTCTATCTTACAAATAGCTAGTAGCCTACATAAACGTGCAACCAAAGTAATTTATCTCTGGACGACTATATCATGTCAGATTAATAATAAGCCGAAATTAATTAATTTTTTGACTGTTGTTATATTTTTCCTTTAAATTGTTTTTGTATACTCAAGCGTTACGTATTAGGAATACATCACTGTTTTATAGCCTGTAAATTTTTCATTAATAAATGAATAGCTCATAGGGCAGGTCAATGCCCCAAGAGGAGATTTGTTAACAAGTGTCAGCTGAACTCTGAACAATATCATGAAATGAAGCCCTAATGCGGAGAAGCTACTGAATGCGAAGAGCGGGAGAAACAGCTGACAGCGTCCATCACGTGCGAAAATTCGAGAATTGACACCGCCGGGAATCGAATACGGATCGCAATGATTGAAGGCAAGCTTTCAAGCCACTTCGCTAATCGGGGTCCTACGTTATAACATATAGTAAAACACAAAGTTTTCAATGTCATCTGATATGTTTCTGTTAAGTTTCACTTTACACTATGTTAAAATGAAACACGTGTTTTTACAACACGGTTAGTAACAGAATTATTATTTATTATTTATTATTTATTATTATTTATTAAATTATACATAATGGATAAGGTAAGTGGACTTTACGTCTCGTTGACAGCGAGGTCATTAGATACAGCGACACGCAGCTTGGTACAATGAAAGGAGCTAGGGGAGTAGTCGACTATGGCCTTTGTTATGGGACCATCCCAGCATTCGCCTAAAAGCGATTAGGGAAACCATGGAAAACCGAAGTCAGGATAGCCGGAACTGAGCATCGAACCCATGTCCTTCCGAATGCGAGCCCAACGTGTTACCCTTGCGCCACCTCGCTCGGTGTCAGAATGGAGACGATGTCGTCTTGTTACGCTACGTAACGAACCTCTGATAAATCTCTACCCATTAATCGAGACTTGAAGGTGGGTAGGCGTGAACTTCAGGCATTGGAGCGAGAACGGAACACAGATGTTATAATTTAAACTCTTTTAATTGTCACAGTGCCAGTTATTAGACTGTGAACATGTTTACACATAGTCGAATGATTCATAATGTTAAGTAGTATTTACGTTTTGTTGACAGCGAGGTCACTAGAGATTGTTACACAAAAATTACACCATGACAGGACGTAAAAAAGAAATCGACCATGGCCTTCATTTAGCGACCGCCAATGTGTTCACCTAGAGCGATTTTGGGTACCCATTTAAAATCTGTATGAATGTTGGTGCCTGAATCGAACCCTACTCTTCCTGAATGTGGGTCTAACGTGTTATCGTGTGCCAAATCGCTCGGTCCAAGATTTCAGATTGATATGTTAAACGAGAATGATATACGATACGATAGTATAAACTGAACGGTTTTATAATACTAACCCACTTTATAATAGTTCAAAAATCACATATATTCTATAGTGCTATTGTCAACGGAGTTAAGAATAACTCATTGAAACACTGACTACTATAGTTATATACCGTGTGGGAAAAAAAAGGGGGGGGGGTCGAGAAGAATTCGAACACTTGACTCAAAATCTAGACGATCTGTTTTCGTATGCCTGTCAGGCTATTGTGGTTCCAGTTTTACAGAATTTTATGAAATCACCCACACGAGTTTTTGAATGGTTCGCTGACAAATGTCCTGACCAGATTCTTTGAAATTACTTTCCTCCATCACCAGTGTTTCTTTATCAAAACATCCAGGTGTTTGGAGAAAATACGAAGCCAAATAAATTATATTTTTTGATGACCAAGATTATTAAAGCGTTGCTGTTGGTTTGCATGTAACTGAATACTATAATATAGCAATTTCAATACACTCATACCTATATTAACTTTAAAATAAATTCCTCTTCAGCTTATGGTTAGCTTTTACTGCAAGCTTTTGCTAACAAAAAAGTGTGTTTTCCGTCACAAATACGTCGCTATTTAGGTACCGCACGGAAAGTTAATCTTTTTAGCAACATAACTGTCGTAAAAATGGTCTTGAAAATATTACATTTGGGGCTGTACAATTATTTAATTAAAAAGTTATCTATTTATTTCAAATGACCGCAAACACATTTACGGTAAAATTTTCTGTGTTATTTGTGAAAATGTGCATTTGTAAAAGGCTGAACTTACCGTGCGGCAAATATAGAGACTTTGCGACATTTATAAAAAGAGTAATGATGTTTAGTGCATGCATGGGCAAGACAACTCGCTCGTTATTGACATAGGCGTGGCAGGAATCCAAAATGTAGGGTAGGGGAACATAAAGTCAACATGCTACAACATTTACAGCAATTATTCTGTGCCAAAAAATCAATATTTTTGACTACAGGTACGAGAGTTGCAATGCCCAAACATTATTGTTTTATATGTAACGTGTTTGTAATATTTATAAGTTGTATAGAAGACAAGTGTCCCAGTGCAAGGCGTGAGGTAACGCCTATTGTTATTGGGGTATTTGATGGACGTTACCTGTGACGATCATAAGAGCTGAGCGTATCTCCGTATGGAAGGACGGCGCGTCGGCGCTCACTTCGCACTTGTAGAAGCCTGTCTGGTTCCTGTGCACATCTCTCAAGGTCACCTCGCGTGCGTTCGACAAGCTGATCTACAACACACGACCACACAGCTCACTTCACACGAGGAATGATGTAATCATTCATACTTTGATACATCACACGTAATGTAACTTATACATATACATGTAAGATACTTTACGTGTGTACTTACACACATACACACACACACACACATATATATACCGGATGATTTAGAACAGAGTACGTAAACTTTGTGTGATGATAGCCTTTGAAAAGTGAGTTTAAAATCTGTTATAATTTTTTTTTTGTAAAATGTATTATATCTAAACTAAAAATCGACTTCAATGTAATATTTTATTTCTTTAAATGAACTTAAAAACTACCGGGTTCTGACACGATCCAGAATGTTGTTGCTTAATATCGAATGCTATTTTGTTTCATGTTTAAAGAAATTACCTTTTATAATCGATATCCAGGGACGCAATACTGATAATGTATAGAGTTTTAATGTGTTAACGAAGGACAAACTATCGACACGGTCTGTATGCCGGCACCTTATTTGCGGCTGTTACCAAAACTGCATATCCGTTACAGAACATCAACTTCGGTAACGTATTCAAGGTGGGATTGGCGACGTAAAAATTCAATGGCACTTTAAATTTAACATATTGTATTTTATAACCTTTTCTGGATCTTGCCTCTCTCTACGAAATCGACGTAAAATTTTTGTATTGCATATTGTTACACCAAACTGACGTTAATGTGTTCCTACATTTCTATCCGAAATATAAACGTTTTAACAACCTTAATCTGACAAAATCTCTATTTATATAAAAATGAACGCTGACTGACATATCAAACTGCAGCCCAAACCACTGGACCTAGAATCGTGAAATTTTATGTGTGGGTTCTCCTCAGGTCGTAGGCGAGCACTAAGAAGGGGTTTTTCGAAATTCGACCTCTATGGGGTGAAAAAGGGTGAAATCTATTTACGAAGGAACATCTTTAGAGATCGAACCCCAGGGGCCTATTATCGTGATTTTTACTTTAATAGGACACTCATAAAAATGAATATTGGCCAACTGAAGGATTTTTAGAAAACATTTAAGGGGGTGAAAATACTTTAAATGTGTTCTAATCAACTATCGATATCTATGGAATCCTTAGGTATAAAGAGCCGGCATTCACTTCAAAATATTGCTTACATAAATGCCCAAAAATGAGTCTAAGGATTTTTTGAAATTCGACCCCCAAGCAGAAAAAAAGAGGCAAAATGTGTTTTTATGAATCGTCTATATCTTTGAAACACAATTGGCTATCGTCGTGATTTTACTTTAATTGGTTACGTATAAAAATCTCTATGACTGGACTCCAAGACGTTTCGAAATTCTTTAATTAAGGGATGAAAACACGTGAAATGTGTTTTCGATTATCCATTCATATCTATCGAACCAATCGAGATATCGAAGTACTGTTTGCTTTAAATTGATGCTTTTGTAATTATCCCAAGTACCATTAAAATATTTTTTTTTTCCGAATTCGGCCCTAAACCGGCTAAAAAAGAGGTAAAATATGTTTTCGATTCACAATCGATGTATATCGATACCGTAGATTTTTATATAGCGAAGTGATTTTTGTTTAATATTGACGTTTACTCAAATACTTGAGAAGTAATTTCAGGAATTTTTTTGAAATTCGCCATCTAAGGAGGTGAAAAGGGGTGAAAAGTGGTGAAAAGTGTTTTCAATTAATCGTCTATATATCTTGAATCCTGCGGGCAAATGTGTTTTTCACGTCCACGAGACACCAATAAAGTACTCTAAAACGTAATTCGAGGGATTTTCCAAATTAACTATCTTAGGTGGTATAAATCCACTATATCTATCGAACCCGTCGAGATATACAATTAATTTTTGCTTCAGGGTGATGGTTACAGAAGTGATCGCCAAACGGTTTTAAGATTTTTCGAAATTCGATTTCTCAGTACTGTGCAGGGTGATATGTGGTTTTTTTAGTAATTGATCGATTTTGATTCGACTGAACGGGCTAGCAATGTGATTTACACTTCAATTGGATACTTATACAAATGTCTTACACGCGAATTAAAAATATTAGGAAATTCGACACCCAAAAGGGTGAAAAAGAACAAAATTTGTTTCCCATCAACCCACGATATCTATCTAACCAGTAGCGATACTGAGGTGTTGTTCGCGTCAGAGTGATGCTTACGTAAGTATTTGAAAAATTATGTGTAGGTTTTTTTTTACTTTATAAGATAACATGATTATTAAGAATAAAACTAAGTTGGTCAACATTCACGGCAGACGATCCGAAAAACGGGAACGAGCAGCGAGAAATTACCAAAACAGGAGTTTCACTCTACAGTAACCTATCGAGACGTGATATTGTACAATCTCTATGAGCCCAGGACTCGAATATTTTATTTAAGTTAAATTTATTTTTAATGAATTATTTCGACGTTACGTGACGCAGTTGTTTGTTACTCAGGTCGGTATACCAGGAGGTTCCGGGCTCGAATTCCGTTAAAAACTGCGTGCGAACGTTCAATTCTCACACTCAAAAACTACAAGGCAGATCGAATTACTTCAATTTACATGTAGTCGTTTAAAAGCGGTAAAATTGCAGTTCGCTTTCCACTTCGGTTCCTCTACAACATCAGATGACATATCGTCGGTATACTGCCAAAAGTGATTAAGTCATAAATGCTATTTCGTTTAAAAACAGTATTAAATTGTAGATATGAACAAAAATGTGGTATGTTACTATACTGTGACACAATAGTACGAAACGACGAATAGACTAAACTTGGGCAATTTTCCGTGAACAACACATACATTATTCCTAACATTGTTATCATTTTATCTCATTTTGACTTGGCCACTTTTGGCAGTAATCCGACGATATATCATCTCCCTAGTCTCAAGTTTGGGGCACCAAATACGTTCCTGCGAAACCTTTACGCACTGAAACTTTGTAATGGCAATAAAGTTCAAGTGAATATTTTGAAAATATATAATTGAGGACACCGTCACCAATGGTTGTGCACAGGGCAAATCAGACGATTTTCATTCGAGTAACCTCTCACCTTAGGTGTCTGTAACCACCCCACAACGTCAAATTGGCAGTGCTTTAAATAAGGCCCAGCCAAAGTCGCTGTTAGTGGCAGTGACAAACGTAAGACTGCTTTCCTTGTGGACAGCTATAGCTACTTATCCTGCTGCAGAATTAGTTCAACTAACCGCTTGGACATTCTAACACTTGATGACTGAAGTACCAATCCTGTGTACAAAGAGGTTTTTTAGTTAAAGTAACTATTATTAGTTACGAATAATATTCGCGAGCAAAGCCACGGGGGACTGCTAGTCACATATAAAATAGCACGTACTCAGCTGAATTAATATTGTTATTTATCAACAACAAAACAATTGGAGGAAAACTTTATTTCTTAATTTTGTCAATTTATTTGTCTTTAGGCCAATATGGCAATAGACACCTTCGTAAAATCTAACAATAGACTACATAATTAACAATCATAAGAATAAATCGAATACAATTAATAACATGAACATACGATTACAAAACGAGTCACATAACTTACAATTTTAAGTTACAGCTTGCTACTGTGCTTCACAAATACTTTTCAACTGAACAAACTGGGTTGTCTACCAACCATTTAAAAATCACTGGTTAAAATTGTTGCAGCATTGTAGTGGTGTGCCAGCACGATCCAATTTATTATCAATAATATCTACATATACTATCAATTCCTCTGACAAGTTAAATGCTGTTTACTTTTCAAGTAACTATTTCGTTAATTATCAGAGTTATTTTCACAGTTTAAAGCCCATTTATTTCAATTAGACTTCACAAGGAACAATGATACATAAAATACCTATATTATTTATTGTAAAAGTGGTTATATTTACAAAAAAAAATAAGTTACTCTCCAATTACAGTTTGTGGGAATTCAAATGTTGGTATTTTGTATAAGAGTAATTCTATTAATTCGAATTCTATTGTCTCATAAACTTAAATCACATAACATAATGATGTTTAAAAAATGCAAAATAGGCACACTTAATACAAGTTTTAGGGACCAAATTTCTTAAGCAAGAAACACAACCGTTGACAACTTAGCATACACGTAACTTATATGATCAGATCAAGTCAATCCTTTATCCAAAATTACTCCTACATGCTTAATTAACACTTGATAATCAACCCATATTATAAGTCATATAATTTTTGTATGGAGTATAATAAATTTACATCATTCACAGTTCCATTTAATCTCATAATGCCACTGTTAGCACTAAATAAAGCAGCGTCATCAGTAAACTGAACAACATCAGTATAAATACTAGGAGAAAAATATTTCATTAAAATTATAAACAACAGTGGGCCCAAAATTTATCACTGGGATATTCCATAACCAACATAATGTACATCTGCATACTGACCATTGACATATGTGGCAGGTATGGCAACAACATTATGAAACGACACATCACTGATGGCATTTCAGCAGCAGGCCAATCAAAGACGGTTGAGGATGCGTGATCCGTAGGGCGCATTTTACAACATTCCACAAATGTGGTGTGGGATAATAGAGGAGTTACGCACCATTAAAACCACACCCCAACTCATTTACACTTCCGCAGTTTGCCGAACACATTGCCTCCTGTTTGCACTCTCAGAGTTACCTGTAGTTGAGGCGGTCACGTGACAATGTAAGCTAAACGAGCCATACACTGCTTGTTGGAGGGATGGTTGTGATCTAGTGCGCTCTCAGTACAGTTTCATAAATACACGTTTCTTGTTTAGTTATCTACTGAAACGACTTTACTTTGATATAAAAGTTATGGAAAACACGTTAAGTAGCTTTAAATAATATAATGTACGTATTTGAGCTAGGAAAGTAATATTTCATCAAAATTCTGTATGCATATTGTTTCTGAGAGAAATCTTCAAGAAGTATGTGTGGAAATAAAGAAATTTTAGACATTTAAGTGAAACATTTCATTACGATAAAAACATTATCTTAATAAAAAATCTACAATTTATCTTTACCAAAATTATTAAACGTTTCAGGAATGAGACAGAACAGACAAGTGTTAGTAAGAGATGTCGCACGATAGCGTCTATTTCTAAAATATTAGGTATCGTTATAGAAATCATTGACATTACTTAATGACGCGATCTTTTACACAAATAAGCACCTAATTTACGCAGTTTACTGGAAGACAGTCATGCAGTACGGCAGGAAGTATTATTTCACTATGCAAATTACTCTTGATTTACGGCAGCAGGGATTTGGGTTTGAAGAATGACTGTTTTCAGTAGAGTAGTGAGCTGTTACAAAATTATTTGTCTAAGAAAAATGTTCTTTTTTCTTCTTTCTGTTCTTATGTTTTCACACTACAGTAGATATTTTCGGGACATGAAACAATTTAAGTTTCTATGATATTTGTTAGGATATTTTATTTCAAATATCTTGTCAAGGGTTCTGTAAAAGTTTATCGCTTTCCGATCTAATTTTCTGTGATAATCTAATTCCTGCGGTTCTATCATATATGAAGTAAATATAACAGTGAACTTGGAACACCGAGTAGTTTATTTACATTTATCGCTGTGAGGTAAAAGTATAATTTGTTGGTTACAATATTTGCACGTACTTTAATGTCAGAATCGGTTTTATAAAAACAATTTACGTTCCTTATATCTCACAAAATTATGCAGTTGTACTTTACAGAAACCTGAATATTCGTTGCGAAGTGGTTTCTAAGTTATGGAAGAAGATAATAAAAGAGCTTAATTCCAAAGTAGGAATTTTTAATAAATGTTAAGTTTACCGGTAACAGCATTTTATGTTGGAAGAAAGGGCATTCTATTAAAATGTCATCACTTCGTTTTATTTTAACTTAGACGAGTTGAGGCTAAAAGTTAAACAAAACACATGAGTTGAAAAATTATTTCTGGCATTTTTCAAGTAAAACAAATGGTTTTAGCCTGTTGAAGTTATGGCTGAACGCTGTCATACGTTTTGTTTAACACCGTAGTGTAGCAAACTTTGCGTAAATTTACTATCCATAACTACTGAGATTATGCTTCATATACACCAATTTTTAACGCTAATTTATATCTTTTACTTTAGAAAAATATCAGTTCAGTACTCTCTTTAATATATATTCTGCAAAAGAAATTTTTGCTTTAAAAACCTGTAGAATATAATAAACGAATTTCAGACGTCACACATGCTTATGAATTTATTTTACTGAATGCTGGCTAACATGTTGTCTGACGTCTGTTTAATTATCGGATTTCAGCAACGTTTCGAATACATTACTGCTAACACGCAGAGCAACCGCAGTACTGAAAACTGGTTTTTAATTCTGTGTTGATACTCTGCGATACATGAATATTTCATTTTGTGATGCGTTCAATGTCCACGAGGTACCGTCGCTTGTAATAACAAGCAACAATATTTACTGTTATTTTAAAGAAATGCGCAACTGTTTATTTACACACATGCAAATATGTAACTAGGGTGATGAGGGTTGAACAAAACTCGTGTTTCCTCGTGTGAATATTCATGAACACGTACTTTATTTTCTTCTGCCTTGTGAAGTATTTATACTATTAAGCGGTATTATGTCATGTAAATGTTAAACACATTCCATTATGTAGGATTAACATACTTATCCAGTTTACACACTGGATTACCATAAAAATGCTACATTACGTTCCTTGGCCCACAGTGCAGATACGAAACCAATACTGGTTACTAAACAAATATTAATTTCATAATATATTTGCTAAATAATAATTAAGAGCACTGAGTAGCTTGTCTATGTCAAATATTTGTCAAATGTAAGTTACTCTTGTGCTTTTTATTGAAAATGATAAGAATTAACTAAATTCCGTAAGCGGGGTGTTTTTGGCCATGGAGGTAATTTTCGGGGATTAAAAAAGTTGCATTTACGACCATCCTGAAAAAATATATTTACATGCGATAAATATTTAACAGTAAATGTATACGTGAAGTGTAATTAATATTTACTCATAGTTGACTAACATGGAAAATTAAAATTTTGTTAAAGCGTCCCACAGCTATAAACGCTGTATATTTGAGTGTTATTTAGTTTATTTCTAACATATGAAACGTAGTAACATAAAAACGGATTAATGAATTTTTACAACATTGGCGTTCTTCCAATACAACAGTTTCTATTAACTCTTTGGCGGCTCTTCAAATAACTCCATTTGCTTAAGCATATGTTGCTATAAGCTGCCATGTTATTCGAAGGCTATATGTGCCGTTGTGATGAAAATAGTTAGCAGTACGGAGAACGCTATACGAAATATCGTCGAATTTTCGTGCTGAGAAATGTGCATGGTGTTAAACAATTTAAAATTGAATGAAATAAGTCAAGTGATATATTTGATCTTGAACATAAGAGCTGACATAAGACAGGTGAAGACGGGAGCAGATGTCAGCTCCCGAAACGTCGTGAAAAGTCGACCTTTGAAAATCTACTGTGTTCTTTTGTGTCTTCATCGTTATGCCGTCTAGTGTATTGTCTGTGACGTCGTTGTTATCCTGTCTTGTGTCCATTATTGTATTCGTTCCAGTATTGTCTGTGCTGACTTAATTGTGATGTCCTGAGTTTTACATATTAGATTTTTCGACTCCTAATTTTGGTTGTTTATCATTATGTTTCCCCTTTATTTGTCGTTGACTAATTCCTTATGGGATCCTTCATGTTCTGTTATTTTGGTTTATGGATGCGTTGAATACAGCCAGTTCGGCTTGTTTTCTCTTTTTTCGTATTTCGTTGTTAGTTTTTCTTAGTATCTTTCTAAGATTTCTGGGACTGCATAATATTGTAATGGCGTATGTCCACAATAATACAGTTTGTCATTCTGTCCCATAACAAGAAACATTCAAAGACATAAAATAACACCTGCTTGCCATTTATTGATTGTACATTTAACATAACTACAAAACTGTAATTAGGAAAAAGGGGGGGGGGGGGTATTTACTCGACTCAACAATACATAATTCTATTTTTCGTCACTATTACAGTACTACACATAAACAGTATACAGTAAGGCATCCCTCACATTAACTGCAATTTATGCGAAATCTTCGTGCAGGTGAATCGTTCTAGCATTGACTAAAGTAACTAGCTTGAAAATAAGTGTTTTTTACACATTTAATTAGCTTCACATGTATATAAAAATGTAATGGAATTATTCAATTCAATTTTCACCCACATCCAGACGTCCGAATTATTTAAAACTTTGTACACATATTTAGAATCGACAATACAATAACACCATAGCCATGTCGTATTTTGATACATTTATTAAAAACCTCATGTACAAATCCCAGAATACAACTGGCCCTGCCGACCACTTCCACATTATATATCACATCTAGCGTTACCAACCCAACTCATTACAACATAAACACACACAGGGTTACCAACACTCATATTCACAACAATACATGACCTGGTATTCTCACCTAGACCATCAGTTCACACTAGAAAAATGTATTTTACCAAGCTTTTATTAAGTTGATATATTTGACATCACAGGTACGTTTGGACTGAAAAAAAAGGAAAAAAATTTAGTTAACTATTGTTAAGTAAAACCACGTGTTATTTCGTTTGTCATAGTAAAACGTAATTAATCATTTGAAAAAAATTCTGGCTTCATGACATATAAATATATCGTACAAAATGTTAAGTAAGAGTGAGTGTCATGAAAGGTATAACGAATGACACAATTACGATGTTAATGAAGAACTTTCGTTTTAATGAATATGGCAAAGTGGTGTGACATTGACTACAGTATGGTTCGCAGTGGTTCTGGAGTTGAAGTGATTCTATAACTATGCATATCCTAACCCACAATGCACAGAGATGCATTCATAGCGGAATGCAGTAGACACAGATATTGCTGTACTTACATGACCTGTCAGCATGTAAGATTGTGTGACTTGTAAGATTGACAAGTTCTTATCAGTAAGATCTTGAGAGGTGATGAGTATGGCAAGATGTGAGTATTGGGCCACGGTAGAATGAAAGAATTGGAGAAACGGGAAAGCCCCGGGAAACTCTACCGGGCGTCGGAGAAATCCCATATATTAGTCACGTAGGAAAATTATGAACGATACTACCAAGAATTAATCCCGTATTAACCGTGGTGGATGGTGAGAGCTCATCGCTACAACCCCGTGGTTTCTCGCCTGCATGAAAGGGACGCTGTGACGTCTACCATGGAGCTTCGTTTCACTTCATGAATGCAGTCTCCCTGCGTGGATACCCACACCACTGGCCTGAAATATGCAGTGCTATAACGAAGGATTATACGCTTTAGATTCTTGACGACACACTTGCAACCTGTTATCGCCGTGCACGAATGTGTAACTCAAATTAGGCGGTTCATTTTAATATTAGCTCTTACCAACACTCAAAATTACAAAATAATAATAATAATAAAAAAAAAATCAAACGTTTGCACTAGTTTTTAGTGACGTACAAGTCTTAAAATTTTAAAAATTGTAAAGGTGGAGGCAAAAAGGCTCCAAGAAAATTTTAAGCAGTGCTTACTTGACCGTAAACAGCCTATACTAACATTTCACTCCACGCGCTGAGCGTTAGATGGCGTTGTTCACGCTCTCCTGTCAGCTTTAGAGAATTATGACGTGCAGTCAGTAGAGGTTACCCTGATGGGGCGGTGGATTCTGTGCCGCATAGCGAGGAAATGGTTTTTGACGGAACGACTGCTCAAATGTCGTTGTGGTTTAGCACTGAATTAGCGTGTGATATGCCCTACTGTAACATGTGTATTTGCTTCACGGTATCTAACCGCGCTAGCTCACGTTGTCCCCTGTCATCAATGTGTTGTACGCCGCGGTAATTTCCTCTGGTCGTGTGTTTATCAGACTCATATAACAATATTGGCAACACTCAAAGAAACATACTGGCGTAGTTATTATAAGTCTGTTAAAATAAGGGCAGCAGTTTTGATTGGTTGTTGGTACTTTCTGGATTGTTTCTACAATAATTTGTACTGTAGAAGTTACAATACGCCGGTAAAAGAAAGATGATCTTTGCATCTTCTACAGAACAGATCGTTGCAGGAACAATGAAATTATTACAACCAGAACTGTTGTCGCTATCTTACCATAAGTGTGTTTACGACAACAATGCTTTTCTTCCAGTGAAGGTAATCTCAATTTCTGTACTTCTTAAGTAATCAAGTGCCTTATTCGGTTTGGCGCCAACGTTCTAGCATTTATAAAATAAACTGAGAGCTTGTTTTTCCCTAATTTGTATTCATGTTTACTCAGACGTGTTAACTGTAATATCTTATTCACGAAAAACAACGAAGTAAATTATATTAATTGGACGACAACAGTGCTATGTTACTAGTACAGCAAGTGCCCCGTACCGAACTGCACAATTTAATTGCTTTAAAGATAGTATTTAATACATATGTGTGTTAAACATATGTTAACTGAACTGAAAGTGATTTTTCATCACCGATGGAGCATGTCATACAATCTGTAGGTGCAGGTGGGTTATATGTCTAACATACGTAAACAGTATACTTAAACGCGAAAAAAAAATGGAATTGATTTGTTCTCCTGTGTAGCTGTTTGACCGTAGTGTAAGAATTATAAATAAGTAGCAAATTCAAACATTTTATTTTATTGGTCACAAATTTAAGGATGGTTTAGAAAATGCAAGTGGAAGTGGTTTCGGTAACTCACTGCCACTTTTATATAGTAAGATCCTATAGTTAATGTTAAGCTGCTTACAGAACCGATAAGTGATGTTTTTCGAAGATAGAATTTAAAAGTGCAGACAACACTGTAAGAAGACAGCTAAATTAGCTGGTGAAGCCCATGAAGTTAGGCGCCGAGTATACGGCACGCATTACTGGCGTGAGTTGCGGGTTTGCGGCTCGTCATTCGCGCAGGGGCGAGCGCCAACTGGAGCTAGGGACGCCGTGGAACGCGGCTGGCAGGCTGATAATGTTAGCTTGGAGAGGGAGGGAGAGATGTAACTACATGTCAGTGGCGCGCACACAGTCCCTCCGGCTTCAACCCTTGTAGGGTCTCCCCTTTCTCTTCCCTCGTTCCTAGCTGGTAATTTAACTGCCTCGGTCTTTGTTGCTCCGTGACTGAAGGGTGACGGGTTCCGCCTGGTTGAGCTGAGGAGTAGTTCACATTGCCCACAATTAGTACCTATACTTTACATACGCACATTAATAGTGTTAACAGAATTATGTTACACGCACAGTTGCTTAAATTAATATCTCCTCTTTAGAAACGTGTACTGCAAAGGAGAAACGTTTAGGCTATAGGTGACATAGCTGCGAATAAATAAATATACTGAAATTAACACTATAGTGTGAATACTACATTTTTGACATTAGCAAAAATTATGTCTGGCAATTTCTACAGTTATAATATATTTTAATGAGTCTAAGCGGATGGGATATTTGTTTATAGATTCTCAACTACAGATTGCATTATCAAGCTTAAACTGTAAAAAAAAATATGTTGAAATTAAATCTTAATAAATGAGGGTATTGTTTAGAATGTAGGCCTATCAATGTCGCTGCAAACAACACGATAATGTCAAGCGAACCAAATAATATGTATTTGATCTTGCATAAACATCGAAACCAGATTTTCGGGATCGTTAGTCTGATTTTTTTTATTAGATTGCACAACGACATGTTTAAGGGTGAGTTCACACATTACGCCACGCTTATTTTTGGTGCGCTATACTAGTCTTCGTACGCGTGTTGTGCGTTTAACACACATCTCCTCTTCGTCTTTAACAAAACGTATTATGTCAGTGGCGTTTTGATTTAGTATCTGCAGCAGATTTCTAATTTTGAGGATTTAAAATCATGTATATATATAATATATGTTTTAAAACAGTTTATATAATTTTTATACCGTTTCTAGTGTGACAAGGAACTGAGAGCCTGGAAACGCTGTTGTGCATCGTATCTAGGATTTATTTAAGGAGAACAATGGGCATTGCTTTCACAGTAAAGTGTAAGCTGGGAGGGCGTGTCAAGGCTACCCCAAATTTTCGCATGTGTTGGTCGTGTCAAAATGGTGCCGTTGATCAATGGGTTTTTCAGATATCCACATCCCTTAATTCCGTTATTGCTGCAAACTCACTTACTGTCAGTCCTCATTATTCTCGAATACCTAGCTGTTAAGAACTGACCAGAATCTATTCAATCACTCGAAGCACATGTGTAGATGTGTTGCGTCAAATTTTGTTGTAGATACATGTAATATTAATGTATTTTTTAATTTACATAGTTGATGAAACTGGGTATGTCTTTACGCATCGTAAAATATTCGTTATAGGCAGGATCTGATGTATAGACATCTCAGGCAACACAAGTGATAAAATAAAGAAAATCGCTGTAGTACACCAACAGTACATATGACAATAAAGTTGGTACACTTACTATCATAATTTTAATGTAAGATTGCTAAATATTGACGTAATATTTGATTTAATGCTATACATATGTCGATGTTAACAATATAGAGATTTAACTATTTTAAGTGAATATAAAACACGAATTTTCAACGTTACCAATTACTCAAATGTAATTAATTGATTCGACATAGTTAGATGTTCTGAAAAGAAAAAAAACTATATTTTGAAAGGTAGACATAAATGATGTAGACTAGCGCGAAAATATCTACAATCCCGCAGATACCAAAATTTTTCATAACATCACGTGATGTGAGATAGTTTTACGGCCCTTCAACTACGAGGTCGTAAGAGTCGATGAAGGACAACATAACATTCATGGCCGTGTCGGGTTTCGAACCCAGGACCTCTTGCATCGTAGACCGGTGCCTAACCGGCTACCCTACGGAGGCCGTAATAGTCACGTTATAATTATTTTAAAATATATAGTATAATTATTATCGAAACATCGAAAATATCGAGTAATTATTTAGATCGATCCATCTCACAAAAATATTTTTTCTCGTCCTATCCTTTATATTGCGAGCCATACATACAAGTAATTGCATCAAACTCTTTTTATTAACTGCCCCGTTTTCTGGAACCACACGTAAACATTCACTTTTCCTATGCATATGCACACCAATCTAATTATTCAGTTTTTGAATTTTATATTTATTTTATTCTTTTTCAGTACAGTGGACATAATTTAGTTTTTCGATGTCGTTTATCGAAATTCGAACATGTTTACGTGCCATAGTTTTAAACAACGAAACGAGCAACTCAATGAACACATAATAGTTTGAAATAAATGGATTACTCAAATTTTGAAATATGACTGTTGCACGTGAAGAGAAACATACATTATTTTATTTTATGTCTTCTGAGCATATCACAACCACTTATTCATTATTAAATAAGCTACAACTCCTTACATTCCATCGCTTCTTCACGCTCACGTCATTATCAGCTTTATCAGCACTCGACGTAAAGTGCTGCAAATGGAAGACTAACTTCAGAATTGGAGTAAAACGTTTCTTGTGTGTTTGTGTGTGATCAACACTGAAGGATTTTACATCCCACATCTAAATTTGTTCTACCCTGCCTTAAATTATGGAACTACGAACGGCTTCATCCAAGCTCTCCATACAGTTTCCTGAAATGCTTACAAAAAATATTTCATAGACTCCACGCTCAGAGGTTGAAAAAATGTTGGCAAGAAAGTGGAAAAAAAAAGCTACTTGAGGATGCAAAGTGCTCGGAGAGTGTAAACCTGGCCGACGTAGTTGCGCAGAGCGGCACGTCTTTATTTTTATGGCTTGGGCGTATTATGTTAATTTTCCCTGGGCGTCACAAGGTTGGTTGAGGAGGCGTGCGACTACCACCACGTCGCGACACTGGCACCCATTGCAGAGAATTATTAATGGTTAAGACAGCGAGGGATAAAGTAGTGCCTCCTAGAAGCACGGAGATGCTGTGACCCCATCAGGGTGGTAGGGCTTGCAGAACCTCTTCCTCACACCACACCCCTCTCGCGGCTCTACGTCATCCGCGTCTCTTCCGGCGAGGAGGAAGAGAGGAGGCGAGATGAGCAGACGGGGCAGAGAGTAGCTCGAGAAAGTGAGAAGAAGAAGAGAGAGAAAGGAAGACACCTGCAAAGACACATCCAATTACCGACTGCCGGAAGATGTAAACGTGGTAGGTACGGGGCTCTCGAAGTGGTGATGGGAAGGATTGACGTGGACTTGAAAAGGGTTGAATGGGAGGCACACCTTGAAGAAGGAAAGGGCGCTCCCGTAGGCAGCTTGTTAACCCTCGCAGCCGGAACGTCGGAAGTATGCAGCGCGGGGGTGTTGGTGTAAGTCTTTAACACCAGCAAATATGGAAAATATTTACCGAGCGACAACAAGATAGGAAGACTATGCTACAGATAACGTGGAATCCACGAAGAGCCTATTTCAACTGAGGATGTCAAGAAGAAGTCGTTATAAGCTTGGGCCCTCGCCGTTGGTTTATTGGGCTGTGTTGGATGTTACACTGTCAAGAGTGCGTTTCGAAAGCCTTCTAATTGCAGCACACTTGAAATGACTTAATTACAAGTCAGAACTAGACATGGAGAGGTATATTTTAGAGCATCCATCGCCGTTTCGTCACCCAGGATAGTTATTCGTTACACTATATTACTAAAGGTTATAAAATACGTTACCGCTCATACATGCAGTTGCTAACATCTATATTGACTACTTGTTAAAGCTCTAATAGAATAAATTTATTTATGTTATTCAAATGTTAAGAGGTTTTATTGACGAGTTTTGTAAATATTGTTACAATTAAAATGCTTTTATTGGAACATTTTTTGGGTATCTAATCCTGATAGCCTTGGTGGGTGGCGAATGTTCTGACCTTTCGGCCGCCGTAGCTCCCACGAGAAACGTAAAAACTATTGAGAGAAAAAGTACTTTTAATAAAAACATGAATCTGCTATATTATTTCCCCGATTCTCACAACCAAGAACGCTCGCTCACCAGTCTGTGTCCGGTTTGGTTAAACGCATTACAGCTGTTAGCTCGATATGTTCACTTACTGGACGCATGTGAACTTCATTCGGCTAACTTTTAAATCTAAACTCAAGATCCTAGACCAGATCTGAAACGTTAAAAAGAATTAGTAGAAAGCTATTATCATCCGGAATTTGAATTAAATTGAGCTACTAATACCTTGCTGTCTTCACTCCTTTAAAATAAACACCAGTGAAATCTTCATTACTACCGGTAACCAAAAAAAAATTGCTACCATGCATGCATTAACAGCGGGAGAACTTCCCGAGTTAACTTTTACGTAACCGAGTTTACTAAATTATATCAGTTTTTTAAGTCAGTGGAAAACTCCAATACACACAATAATGCCTGGCAGGCGGCGGCTAACGTATACATGTACGGCTACGCATACGTGTGCTAGCCAATAAGAACGTGTTTTCAGCGTTTACAAGGCGTTTGAAAATATAGCATTTTTAAAGCTGAATAATTAGGAAATTTAAATGATCACGGAACTACTGCATTGCCTGACTGTATTTGGTGCTAAAATATTTCGGAAAAATCATGTAAATGTCAAATAATTTTTCTAAGAGTCTTCCGTATTTTAGGGTGATGGAGTTTGATAGTATTTGTCATTCTAACTTAGCGGTGTGATATTGGACGAGGCTTTAAATATCAAATTTTTTCATTCATTCTAATATTACATTTTTAGTGTCCAATATGTTTCCGCCTTTATTTAAAGTCATCTTACGGGTTACATCTATTCAGATAATGTAATTTTTATTTCGTGTAATAAGTATAGGCTACTAATAATTTTTGACAATGTATGTAAATTTTTTCTGGGCATGTAATTTAACTAAGCGTGTAAGTTTTATTATTTAGACTAGTTCAGATGCCTGGAGAAGGCAAGGTCTTGGTACCGCGGACTTTAACGTAAATTGCTTGCCGACATTCTTATGAAAATAACAATACCATTTTAGGACTGTTAATGCAAATAAACTTCGAATGAGTCAAGCAAATTAATTTTTCTAAAATGTTTTACTACTAAACAATTTGGTAAACATGGATATCGTTCTAACGAAATTATCAGTAACTACACAACATAAAGTATCATTTGGTTTCAAGTATGTATCTGTTGAATGACGATTTTGATGTAGAACATTTTGAAACAGTATTTTTCCGTCTATTTTTTAAAAGTTTATGGACCTAATCCTGCTTCGTTTCACATATTAAAACCCAACATAATAAAGTAATTATTAATAATGTCATGTTATACATGCACACTCTTGATGCACTCCTACTCTATGCGACTAAATACGTCTGTCCATTTTGAGTGTTTCGTTAGATTTGTAGCATCATAATGTCTTGTCAAAGAATCGTGTCAATGTTGATGTTATATATGTAAACGTAGAGTTGTGCTCCATACGACCGAGGACATTTAAACACATCTCTATCCTTTTACACCTATAATACTATCATATGTCAAAAAACTAAACACGGCCTACTTACTACTACATCTGCAACCCACCACTTTAATTTTTTTATTACTAAGATTTACTGTGGTACGATACTAATCAGAAATAAAACATTTTGGTTATCATTTTGAATGAACTGTGATAAGATTCAATAATATTTACAGGCGCTGCCAGTTGTTGATTTTTTATTGGGACGCGTATATACACGGTAAGTCAGGACAGAGTGCGTTAAATAAATAAATATATATCGTGTTAGGAAGATATCCGAGGGTCTAGTTATCGCATACCAATTAGGATTTTACTAATGGGAGCCACAATAGGCAATCTACGTACTCAGAAGGATGACATGAAATGAATACCTACGATGGAGAAGCACCGGAATGAGAGGGGCGGGGGACACGGGAGATCCCCGAGAAAACCTGCCTGCCAGCGACATCATCCCGCACGGTTTACACTTGCTCATTCCCCTGGGACCGACCCCGACGGGGATCGAACCCGGATCGCCTAGGCGGAAGGCGAGTGGTCTGATCACTCGGCCGACGCGGCCCCAGTGTGTGTTAATTTTGCGTGAAGATAGCTACTGAAATAGCAAGTCGAGAACGTGTTGTCAGTTTGTCTGTAATGCGAATATTGTTGTAGCAATGCTCCCAGAAAATCCACGATTTTTTTTTTTTTTTCATTAAATACTAAGGGCGATCGGTACCTTCCAACCAGTCATTTCATATTTATGTTAATTCTGGTCAACCATTAAACGATACAGTAAATACAATATTTTCACAACTTTTTTTGGGTATGTATTTTTGTATAATTATCTGCCGAAGACAATACTTTGACGTTTTGGAGCAACCATTTTATTAAAAACTGAAACCCTTACAATTACGAAACTTTGAAATAAATGTAACAGCGTCATAGGCTGTTAGATGACACGTCTATGATTTCTCCATGAGAAGTCTATTTGCTGTTTTGTAAGTGTCAAAGTGTATTTTAAATGTGGCAAAATATCAATGAGTGTACTTGTATTAAACTTTTGTGTACTGTATTTCCCAGTAGATTCTTTTAGTTATGTAAAGTTGTTACAATAGTTCAACTTCAATATGTTGTTTAGTTTTTCTTATAACAGCTACATAAAACGTCAAAATTTTGACTTTGACATTTTATCATACAAAAAAATATGTGTTATCAAATTATATAATATTTAATGGAAATTTACCCCTTTGTATGTTCCTTCTTATTCATAATTCCACAAAAATCCTCATATTTAAGATTTGTTTTGTTATAATTAAATAAGGCCTGCGTCAGTCGTTAAGATTAGCAGGGAATGAATTAGGACAGATTTTCACATGGTCAGCTATAGCTACCTAGTCTGCTGCTGGTAGCTCGACCTGCAGACTGGTTATCTAAACACTTCAACGCCGAGCTACTAATCTGGCGTACAAAGAGGTCCGTAAATTAAATTATTATTCGGATTACGAGAAAAACACGCTTTTATGAAATGGCCAAGCATTCCGGACAGCGAGAGACTCGGGCTGCAACTAGGCCAGCGTTGAGAAACCAAGGAAGACAGCAACTCACCACACCCCCCTCGTAGTGGCGCAAGCACGCCTATATAACGCCTTGTAAACCGGGTATGTCGCCCGCTAACACTCGTCCGATGAGTAGCAATCCAGCTTTCCTCCGGAGCTCTGGGGTCGAATCCCGGCGGGAACGTGCTCGTCCGTTGATGCCGTCTACCTCATCGATCCACCTTCAGTAAGGCCAGCAGATATAATTAGGTGGCAGCAACCATGTGATAACCCTCAAGTCAAATTTTATACATTAAATTATCACTAATATTGCACTACCCTTCTGAACTAATATAACACATTATAACCATTTTTGAATTCGGAATACTGGCCGTTCTAGTACAGAAAATGCTCGTTTATCCATAACTACACCAATCATTTATTCCTAAACGG
Organism: Medauroidea extradentata; assembly: GCA_003012365.1. Taxonomy (NCBI): domain Eukaryota; kingdom Metazoa; phylum Arthropoda; class Insecta; order Phasmatodea; family Phasmatidae; genus Medauroidea; species Medauroidea extradentata. The sequence goes on along the minus strand of PNEQ01083156.1, from coordinate 7,557 downwards.
TAATGAATATCCCCACTTAATAATCGTTATGACATTTGGTAGAGGCGACTTCCGCTCTTCACCTCTCGTAGCAAGCAATTTTAAATCAACTTCCATCCCACAAATTAACCTATTGCTTACTGAGTTAAATAATTAATTGAATTAATTTTCCCTTTTTCCACACACCCAGTGAACCTCATTTTAGTTACAATAATACAATTATTTGTTAAAACCAATTAAATTTTTACCATAGGCAAACATTCATATTCAGTTGCTAATATAATACAATTGTTTCAATATTTCATTCCTATAAGAACGTGAGGTTTAATAATACAGTTATTACATCAGTTTAAAACAATTAAATGAATAGTTTTATTGTAAAGTTTCCTCTGCCAACATTTTAAAGTTTATTTACTTTAGTAATTCCTTTGAGAGTGACAAAATAATGTAATTCCATTTAGGTAGCTAATAATTTTACCGTTCAACTTTATTTTACACACACACACACACACACCTCACATTACATACACAGATTTGAATTTCATTTTATAATAAATACTAATTTTCCTTTAAGTGAAAAGAAAGCTATATCCATTTTTGAAAATAATTAGAATTCAAGTTGAAAATTATGTATCAAACAAAAATATGAAGTGTAAAATTATTATTACTGTCCACAAACCAAAATAGAGATACCCGTAATAAGGTAATCATCACTTGGAAAATCTTTTCTTATCACAGTTCACTTGAAAGAAAAAATACTTCATGTTGTATAATAAAGATCATACCGCCAGTTAAATTTCGTAAGAGTAATTACTTTTATGTCTGCATGCTATAAAAGTATACAGTAGAACATCATTACTAGAGAAATCTAAGCAATTGATACTAACAGTAAACAAATGTTACTCCACAATTTAAACTAGCCATAACAATATTGATTATTGAAAACAAATTATCATAAATGTGTAAGTTTTGAGTTTATTGTAAAAGAACTTATATATAATACAAAAAATGTCTATCTTAAGGAAAACTTAATAGTAAATATTAATTCTTAGGAATACATATTTGAATTCAAGTAGCAAAGTACTATCGTATTCCGACGCAACAAAGTTGAAATTTAGAGGTTAGTGCGTAGTACGCAGCAACAAAAATATTTGTTCCTTCAGATTTATTTTACAGTATAGATGTTCTTCTAACTTTCAACTTCTTATCTTATTTCATATCCAAATCCCATGCCATCGCCACCCGAATTTAAGTAGTTTATAAAAAAAAAAAGATTGAATCTACACGAAAACCAAATGTTATTAGATAGTAATGTACAACAGTGCATAATATTGTAATTTTTGGTGTCATAATATTGTGTTATTCAGCAAACTTGTTGTACACATAATACTCCATTTGTAATAGAGGAGCTGCATAGTTTTTAATTATATTTTAAATTGTATTATTTTAATCATTGTGTAAATTTTAACACTTTTCCTTGTTATCACCACCAATGGACAGATTTTTTAAATGATCATTTAGCTTCTGAATTAAGTAGTCTACACTTATACAGAACATTTGGTACAGCTGGCGCGATTTGCAATACCACGCTCGTAGTGTTTGCCGTGGTCGTGTGGAAGAATGCACGCCTTACAAAGACACACCGGCAGACTTAGTTCAGCAAGGTAGAGTTGATGCCTGTCAACAAAAAAAAAAAAAAAAAAGGGGCGGGAGGATAAATGTTGGTGATTTTTATATACACCATTAAAAGTTTCTAAAAAAAAAAAAAAAAAAAAAATTGGGAAGCAGGGAGGTAAAGCGGGATATAGGGGCAGAACGGGGTACCCAAAAAATTTCGTGGAAAATAAACTTTGGTGAGTTTTAAGTGCCCGCGAATATTTCTGCCAAAAATTTATAATAGTATTTGGTTCAGATATACTCTCGCATTAAAATGAAAACTCCGCGTACAATGTCACAGGTGCCAGCTAGCATAAATAATGAGCTGGAAAGTATCCTAAGTCGCCAAATTAAATGCAATTTGATATTTAGCAACGACGCTTTGAACTGTGCCAAAACAATCAAGTAGTTATTGATTTTATTTAAAAATATTTTTAAGTTAATTTTCACGGTGTGTTACTATTACTGTACGCAAAAATAAAAAGAAAATGTTTGACTTACTGCTATACAAGCTATCAACACGCACAATCCGACTTAGCCTGTGTATACATAAATGTTAGATTATATAAAAGTTTAAACATCGTATAAGTAACACATATTCCTAAACACGTAGATGAAAGTACGATATGTGAAACCTATAAACAACTAAGAAAATTAAAATTGACCCCTACTTTTAGTGCAATACAAATAAAAATTATTGATTTTTTTATATGTGCTCGGTGAAAACGTCATACTATATTTTAAGTATTTGAATTATGCTACGAAATTTTAACTGGACCAATTATTTACATGATAACTATCCACAATATTTTTTCACACACATGCTTTGTTTGATGTTCACTTATTACAATTTAAAACTGTTACAGTGGACATAGAAATCATCAGTTCACGCGATGGAAAGAAGAAGGGAAAATAAATGGAAAGTAACAGCAGCTTCACTAATATTGCAGGATATAAGCCAACGAATCAGACGCGCTGGTAGGTAGAGTGTCTTCCACGAATGAGATCTGGCTGCCACAGGAGCTGGCTCATTGATTTACTGCTTCTAGCGTTCGTCAACAGTTCACAGAGGAACGAACGAAATCTTTTCCGTCCTTTTATGTGGTATGTATAAAAAACTTGTATTTTCCGACCATTGGCACATCTATACGATGTTCAGGTGATCTTCCGGATAGATGTGCGCTGACAATCAATTTATTTTTCCTCTCTCTTCGTCGCAGCACTAAGTTATCTGAATTATTTTCTCATCTTTATGTTTATCATGAGTGATACGACGGCCTCCTTTCTGACTTTCTTGTATCTCGTCTATTCCATTAGTTTTCCCGCTAGAAAATTGTCTCTAATTGATTGGCTACAGGGTAGTTCGCCCTTATTAGAGATATTAAATGTTTTTGCAGTCATCTTTTAGGAAGATTAATGGCTCTCTACTAAAGACAGGGAGTAGTGGAGTGAGTTCTTGATATTTTTCCCTAAGCGTGTTTTTGAGACAGGAATGACTGAAAATCGTAGGTTAGTTCAGATTTTTAAAAATTGCCGGTGCGAGCTTGTATGTGTACAAATTCCAAATTCTTGGCGCTCTGGATGTGAGGTATTAGTTTTAAACAATAATGATAAAGTTATTAAATATTCAGTGGAATTATATCTTATTCCTTGACTGGCCAATATATAAAATGTACTCACGATAAGTCGCTAGGGAAGCATAATTTACAGCGCAAAAGTAGAAATCAGCCATGAACGTAAACTTTCAAATCAACTCTTCGTAAATATTTTCGTTAGTAGCATAGATAAAGACGATGGTTATTTAATATCGGGAATAACATTCTTCAAGAATTTATTTCGAAAATGTTTTACTGTACCAAGTATATGCCTAGTCATTGACAAGTGCTAAGTCCTGTAACACGCACATACGTACACATGCGCATAGGCTAAATGTATGTACAAATATATATATATATATATATATATATATATATATATATATATATATATATATATATATATATATATATATATATATATATATATATAATATATACATAAATTTCAGTGGTGGCATTTCTTGCACCTACCATTACCTGTGCCGTACTTTGTATGTACACATATATTTAAATATTAGTATTAAGTTGCCCGATTACTGACTGTGTTATGAACCGTGGCGTGCCCCCTTGTTCTAACATAAGACAGCTAGGCCTTGGCAAGCACGCCTCCTGAAGTAGTTTACTAAGCGGTAAACTCGGCCATGGAATGGTAATAATAAACACGGCACAAGGTGACATGAGATCCTCACTCCAGAGAGGATGCAAGTTGCTACATTACGCATAATATAGGATCGTGTGCAGCTACCGACGGGGCTTGTCTGCTGTATATCGTCACCAGAATCACCACGCCAAGATGCTCCAGGGCGTCCACAGATACGTTCACCGTAACCGCTGCGGCGCATCAGCCTCGGCAACATGTTTAAAGTGAGTCTGTCAGACTAATAATCCAAGGGGCTAATTAACCAACGTCATCGTAGCTAAAGTAACTATAACTTTATACTATAACTATATAGTTTGCTATACTTTGCGGCAGCGTAGTTGTATTATATCGAGTTTAAAATATGACATTATATGAAGTTCCTAAATTCAACGGGTTAGCGGAGCACAATAACCTGGTCGTACCCTTAATAAGTTAATTAGGGGAAAAACCTCTTCTTAATCAAAATGAGTGCTACCTTTTTATTAAGCATAATTTTGGTGAACTTGTATGGGCTTCTTTTAAAACCATCATATTATAGACTAACAGTTTCTACTATTCCCAGATAAAATCATTCAAATATTACTAGTTTAGCGACCGTTATACTTGTTTAAAAACGAATTATCAAAATACTTCTGCTGTCACCTTTAGTATCATTTAAACATGACAATTTTTTTATATAACGGGACTGCATCATTGCACGAGGGTTCTCATCTACCGAATAGTGTCATTGAGGAAGTTTACGTGATCTCATATCAAGTGGAGGCACATCATCTGTCTTAGAATTGAGGTTTTAGAAAGTGTTCGTTGTTGCCATGTTGCTTCAACAATCAATATACAGAATACAGTGCGATACGAATAGTCGGCCTCGAGAAGCGACTGAACGTGGTAAATGTGATAGGAGTGAAGCATGCCCGGATATTTACTGCACTTTCTACGAACGACTTGTTAACGTGAGTCGATATTCACTACGATCATATACACATGTGTAATATGTGGCTGCGGCAGTTGTGGCGCGCTCTCTCGGCACCGTCGTCGTGTCCAGAGTGAGACGAACTCCACCTGGCCGACTCCAGGCGCTTTAGAAACCTCACGAGGTTATGATAGGCAAGCCAAGATGGCAGTTCAAGAGGTTAGAAATGACCCCCCGTAAAGTTTACCCGAGTTCGAGTGTTCACCTGACAGCCTTTCGATCAAATTCTACCCAGCCGAAGAGCAGTGTAAGCTGCTGTTAACGTCACCATTTGGCGCGAAGAAATGTAAACCTTACACACCAAAACCACTACGAAGTGAAACTGAGTTGTATGTGTTCATAACATCGAAGAAACAAGTACGAAAAGGATATCACATCTCTATATATAAAAATGAAAGCTGACTGATTGACTGGCTGACTGACTGACTGACTGACATATCAAACTGCAGCCCAAACCACTGGACCTAGAATCGTGAAATTTTTGTGGGGGTTCCCTTCAGGTCGTAGGCGAGCACTAAGAAGGGATTTTTCGAAATTCGACCTCTAAGGGGGTGAAAAGGGGTGAGACGTGTTTCCGAAGAAACGTCGATAGAGCTCGAACCCGACGGCCAATCATCGTGATTTTTACTTTAATATGATACTCGTAAAAATGCATATTTGCCAATTTAAAGATTTTTCGAAGTTCAACTTTTAAGGGGCTGAAAAGACCTTAAATGTGTTTCCAATCAACTATCGATATCTATCGAACCCTTCGGGATAGAGAGTAGATATTCACTTCAAAATATTGCTTACGTAGATACCCAAAAAGCAGTTTTAGGTATTTTGAAATTCGACCCTAAGGCAGTAAAAAGGGGCAAAATGTGTTTTTTATGAATCGTCTGTATCTTTGAAACACAATTGGCTATCGTCGTGATTTTAACTTTAATAGGTTACTTTTACAAATGTCTATGACAGGACTCAAAATCGTTTCGAAATTCTTTATTTAAAGGGGTGAAAATACGTTAAATGTGTTTTTGATTATCCTTCCATATCTATCGAATCAATCGAGATATCGAAGTACTCTTTGCTTTAAATTGGTGCTTTTGTAAATATCCCAAGTACCATTTAAAATATATTTTCCGAATTCGGCTCTAAACTGGTAAAAAAATTGGGTAATATGAGTTTTCGACTCACATTCGATACGTATCGATTCCATAGTTTTTTATAGAGAGACGTGATTTTTGTTTAGGATTGATGCTTACTCAAATACCTAAAAAGGAATTTCAGGAATTTTCGAAATTCGCCACCTAAGAACGTGAAAAGGGCTGAAAAGTGGTGAAAAGCGTTTTCAATTAATCGTCGATATATCTTGAACCCAGTGGGCTAATGTTGTGTTTTTTACGTCCACGAGATACCAATAAAGTATTTTAAAGCGTGATTAAAGGGTTTTTCGAAATTTACTCTCTTAAGTGATGAAAAGACCTTGAACGTGTTTTAGATAAATCCTCGATATCTATCGAACCCGTCGAGATACACAATTAATTTTTGCTTCAGGATGATGATTACAGAAATTTTCGCAAAACGGTTTTCAGATTTTTCGAAATTCGATTTCTCAATACTGTGCAGGGGTGATATGTGTTTTTTTAGTGAATGATCGATTTTGATTCGACTGAACGGGCTAGCGATGTGATTTACACTTTAGTTGGATACTTATACAAATGTCTAAGATGTAAATTTAAAACATTTCTAAATTTGACACCCAAAAGGGTGAAAAAGCACAAAATTTGTTTTCCATCAACCCACGATATCTATCTAACCAGTAGCGATATTGAGGTGTTGTTCGCGTCAGAGTGATGCTTACTTAGTTAGTCAATAATCAAGGCAGACGATCCGAAAAGCAGGAACGAGCAGCGAGAAACAACATATACAGGAGTTTCACTACAGTAACCTATCGAGACGTGGTGTTGAACAACCTCTATGAACCCAGGACACAGATATTTTATTATTTTTTTTTTAATAAATTTTATTTTCATGAATTATTTCGACGTTACGTGACGCAGTTGTTTGTCACTCAGGTCTAAATTCCGGGAGGTTCTGGGCTCGAATTCCGTTAAAAGTTGCGTGCAAACGTTCAATTCTGACACACAAAAACTACAAGGCAGATCAAATTAGTGCAATTTACATGTAGTCTTCAAAAGGGGTAAAATTGCAGTTCGCTTTCCACTTAGGTTCCTCTACAATATCAGCTAACATATCGTCGGTATACTGACAAAAGTGACTAAGTCATAAATGCTATTTCGTTTAAAAACAGTATTAAATTGTAGATATTAACAAAATGTCGTATGTTACTATACTGTGACACAACAGTACCAAACGACGAATAGACTTTAAACTTGGGCAATTGTTTGTGAACAACACACACACACACACACACATATATATATATATATATATATATATATATATATATATATATATATATATATATATATATATATATTCCTAGCATTTTTATAATTTTATCTCATTTTGACTTTGTCACTTTTGGCAGTAAACCGACGATATATCATCTCACTAATCTCAGGTTTGGGGCTCCAAATACGTTTCCGCGAAACCTTTACCCTCTGAAACTTTGTAATGTCAATAAAGTTAAAGTGAATATTTTGAAAATATACAATTGATGGCACCGTCACCAATGGTTGTGCACAGGGTAAACAGATGTTTCTCATTCGATT